>JAJKFJ010022204.1:0-70955 GCA_027382625.1 Tetmemena sp. SeJ-2015 | reverse complement strand
GGAAAAGGCCTCTCAATTCCCCTCAGCACTTGACTCTAACCCTCTTGAACCATTCCCCCTCTGCGTAGTTGACTGTATCTCCCTCCCCTACTAACATAACCTTGGAAGGATTTCATGCTCAGCCCAACAGCACTAACAAAGGTGAAAACTCTAACCCCATGGTAAGTATTGAGGCTGGCATTGGGAGGTCTCCTTCAGATAATACAAGAAGTATTTCAAAGCTCACTTTCAAAGAGAAGATGTAGTTGATGAAGAAATTGAAGGAGCAAGGGAGTGGAGGTCTGAGGGATCCTAACGAAATCGAACAGCCGTTGTACGTATTCTCCAAGGATTCAGAACCGTAGGCCTTCAATCGTAAAATGTACGTGCGTCTCTTCAAGACTGCTCAAAAGACATAGCTACAGTTTGAAAATGAAATCCTAACTTCAAGCAAGGAGAAACTAGAGAAAGAAAGACAAAGGTATAAAGAAAGATTGGACACAGCCGTGGAGCAGGCTAAAAGACAGGAGAATAAATATAATCAGCAAGTTATTAAAGACTTGATTAATCTCTAAAAATATTTTTTCTCACTCTTCATTATTTGATATATGCGGACGACGGAACTGGAAATATAACTTTTGAACCTAAAAAGCAAAACAATGCTCTAAAGTACATGGATATCGCAATCAAGGTGATTGACTCTCTTTCTATGCAAGAGCAAACTCTAAATTAAGGGAGAGCCCTTTCAAAGCGTCTGTCCATGCTCTAAAAGAATCGTTTGGCTTTGAAGTTTGTGGAGATGAATGCAAATGCGGATAAGTTTGGGTATTACATGAAATATACAGATGATTGTATTAAAAAGGTAAAACTTAATCTGAAGCAGGAGGATCTAAAACGCTTCCAGAAAGTTGATAAGATGCTCGAAAGAAAGAGAAGTACAATTTTGTTAGAGAAAATAAAGGAGGAACAAGAAGAGAACAAGATTCTTAATTAGAAAGTCATAAAAAAGTAAATGACTTCAAATCTAATGTCCCCTATGTCTCTGGAGTAGATTATTATAATCTTCACTAGATGTTTTTGAAGATAGACTAATCATCGTTGGGATAGTCTCTTGACTCACAAAGACTCAAGTTCACACTTTAAAACTCTTTGAATGTCTCCATCTTCGACTAGCCTTTAAATCAAGAGTCCTTCTTTACTTAAAACGATCAAGAGGACAAACCTATTATTCAAAGGCCTTCGTAGCAAGAGAACGTGGCCTAAAATAAAATTTCAGCATCTCCTAAAAGACTCAGAAATGAAGAAGATTAGCCTTTAAGACTTTCCGTAGACAAAGATTAATTCAAGCACCACAGAAAGAATAAAACTCATGATCATACTAAATTTGCTAAATTTGGAGGGGATACAACTTAACAGAATCTTACTTAGAGAGGTGTATAAGATGCGCACTAATAAAATACTACGAAGCTAAAGTTGAAAGTAATAACATCATCACCAAAGTAGAGAAAATCAAAGAATGTCTTTTCTCCAGACTTTAAAAAGAAAAAGAGCAGCGCTAACTTCAAGCAAAGTAAAAGTAAATCGACTTAACTATCAATGTGAATACTTAGCTGTCAGAGTGGAAAAATAAAAAGCAAGAGTATGCTCAGAGTAAAGCTAATCTAGTCAATAAACTGGAGCTCAATAATTCCTTTGACTATCTGCATTAGCAAGATCAAGAATTCAACAATAATAATTTTTAGAATAACTTGAGCACAGTTGATATGTCTCTAAGCCATCTATACAATCAACCAAATTAGCTACAATCATTCGATGACAGAGACAAGTCCTTTTAGAGAAAGAGTGATCATCTTTTAAGCTTTGATAAAGACCAAGCAGTTTCCAGTGTAATCAATTAGAAAAAGAAAGCTTCTTAGAACAATGTAATATTCATCAAGAACTAACTAGAGGAGTAAGAAAGCCCAGTTGAGAAAGAGTAAATGCGATAGTAAATAGTAGTAAACAGTAGTTTACACATGCCAAAAATAAATGCCAGGAAGAGAAACAATCTCAATATGAATCTTTCTTCAGTGCAGCGCTCAAAATTTGACTCTTCAGTTTAATATCTTCCAATGATAAGTGAAAGGAATCAAAATTTGCGTAACCTAAGTATCAATGAGGAGTCTATTCCAAGCAAGCAAAGTACAATCAAAATAAAGGAGTGATTCAATTCCGTAGATAGATAAAATCAGAGTGATTTTAAGCTAGAAGAGAGTATCTACGGAGCTGGGTTTGATTTGAAAAATGGGAAAGCAGAAGAGGCTGTGAATTAATTGAAGCTTTACAGTAATTAAGACATCAATAACCAGGAAAGTATGAGGAAGAGAGACTTAGATTTTTATTAAGCATATTAAAATGCAACACTATTCCTTTGATTTAAATGGCTATTAAAATCAGAAGTAGAGCAAATTTAGCCTTCAGCTCCCTAAATAATCGCCATAAATGTTTAGTTTAAAGAGTCGACTTCACGATAATAAAACCCAGCACTAAAGTATAATGTTTAGCCATTAATCGCTTAGCCCTACAACAGTTTTTGGAAAGTCAAACTTGAATGCTTCATCAGTTATTACAGATAGAAACTAGAAAACTCTTTATACTTAAAGTTCTTCACTTGAAATGTATATATTTTTCTTGATTCTATTAGGGATCCATAACTTCGGATAAGAAGATCAGTAGAGAGGTTTGGGAAGGATTTAGAGGAGATGCTCTATCAATAATACTACACGGAGAAGGTGTCTGCTAAAAGAGATGCCAATCCAAAGTTTAACTTGACTGCAGAGGAGAAACTTGCTCTCTGTGAAGATAATTTCAATGCAGCATAGTTAATTTAAGGTATATTCAAATACAATATTTTTCTAAAGCAATGAACAAATTCAACAGTATATAGGAAAACAAGAGCATTCAAAAGACTTCTGTCAAGGAGTACAGTGATAAAATTAAGCAACTAATGATCAGGAAAAGAGTCAGAAAGTATGGAAATATAGGCGATATGTGATGTGTTTATTATTTATTTCTTTCTTAGTATAGAAATGCTTATTCTAATATTAGCATAATTGCTGAGAGTCTATTGTATTATTCACTGCGAGTAGTTAAGCATAATAAAAGTTTAAATGTCAAAATAACCACAATTTAAAGAGCTGAAAGATTTGCCTCCCATTGATATTTCTAAGTCTCCTTTGGACTTAACTAAACTTCCACCCATACCAGAAGGAATTACTTACAAAGTTGATAAAGCTCCCCCTGCGGATCTGAAAAAGAAACAAGCCTAAGAAGATAGCATTCATAATAGAAAAGTTTTATTCATTCTATTATAGATTATATAGCATGAAGGGAAAGGTGCCATTTACTTTGAAGAAATCTGAATACGATCTAGAGACCTATTGGGGAAGATTCTATCACTAATTCACGCGTATTAATCCCTCACTCTTCTTTGTAAGCAATAAAACTATCAAAGAGTGCCTTGAAAAGACTGAAAAATTCAGAATGCGTGAGGAAGTTGCAGACAATATTGGAGCGAAGGTTTATCTGATGCCTGAAGAAGTTCAAGAGATGATATATGCAAATAGAATCACAGGATCAGCAGTACACCCTGATACTAAATAGATCTAGAATTAGCAGTCGCATTTATTATAATAGAGATTTTAATAATCTAGCCACCTTATTTCAGGATGTCGGTCTTTGTTCCTTCAAACACTCCTCTCGTTTTAGCAATATTATTCACTCGAAACCAAACACCTATTTTCAATGCTACCATTTAGTGGCTGAATTAGACTGTCAACGCAGGAATGAATTATGGAAATAGAAATGCCTCAAGCAATTATACGCTGCAGGATTTATACAGAGGGTATGCAGGGGCTGTTGCAGTTTCAGTGGGTATAGCTTTGATATCAAGAAACATGGTTGCCTCTTATCTCAAGGGCTTAAAAGGCTCTAAGATGGTTTTCGCAAATTCTGGCTTGAACTATATAGCTGCAGCCTTGGCAGGTGCTTCGAATCTGATTCTTATGCGCTCTAAAGAGCTCCAGCAAGGAATCGCAGTGTAGAATAAAGATGGAGATGAAACCTATGGAGTGTCCAAGGTTGCAGCCTAAAAAGCAATATGGTAGACTGCTCTATCTCGCGTTATCCTTCCGTTCCCAGTTCTCTTCTTCCCAGCAGTTGGCAATTTCTTACTTGAAAGAATGGGAATGTGGCCTAAAGGCAGGACTAGTGCCAAATTTTTGGAGCTCACATTAGTTCTAATGAGTTTGACTATCGCACTTCCACTTAGTCTGGCTTTATTTAAGCAAAGGGGGATGATTACTAGCGATGAAATAGAGGCTGAATTAAAGGAAGTCAAAAATTCAAAGGGAGAAATAGTAAAAGAATTTTATTTTAACAAAGGCCTCTGAAAATTAATATAGAAATTCTTTTGTTCCTTTCTTTCAATTAAAATATTCCTATTGTATTCAACTTAATATAAATTGAAGAAAATTTATTTCATTGATAAATAAGATAATGAATAGATAAACTTCTTGTTTTTATCATACCAGAGCTGAAAGATATTTACAAAGAATCCATTCTTTAAAAACAAAACATTAACTTCTAAGAACAATGCTAAAATGATAATCTCTGTGTCAGTCTTTAAAGTGGTTTAAATCTGGATTCTTACGATTAAACATAACTTTCTTGCGCATCTCCTTATTGTGCTACCTAGTGAGGTATATGTCTTGCTTGACTTTAAGTTTTTCCTGCTCAAACAAATAGCTTTCAAGAGCCTCCTCTCTAATGAATTCCTTAGTGAATTTCACATCCATTACATTAAGTTTCTATTTGAACTATCTCTCTGACATTATTTTGCCTTTCTCCAAATGATTTTGCAGTTGCTTTTTGAATTTCTATGACTCTTTTATTTCCTTGATGCGTTACTATTCTTACTCAGCTTCTTCCTTATCAAAGCGCTACCCTCTTGCCTTCAGCTTATACTTGTCTTCTTCTTTTTCTAGGAATTTGCGCCTATCTGCTCTTTGCTTTTCTTTGAGCATGTTGTATATGGTCTTACTTTTCTCTCCATATTGGCGGAAGGTGTCTATCTTCTAATCAATTTCCTTCAAGGGAATATAGTCTCCGTGCCTTATAAAGTGCATGTCCATAATTTGAGGAAGAATAGTTTTATTGGAAAATAAGCTTAGACATAATAATGTTCAATTTATTTTTCATTGGCTTGATAATCTACAGCGAAGTGCTTTTCCTCAGCTGTCATTTCCTTCTTATTAAGATCATCATCTTCTTGAATCTATAACGGTTCTTAGTTAGGTACCTGTTTCTTGCTTGTTTAAACTTTCTCCTCAGACCCTTATTATATTCTGACCTTAAAAGTGAATTAAATTTATACTGATAATAATTATCAACTATATGTTGTGACCTTGCTTTTCTTTCGAGGAGATTTAAAATTGTCTTCTTTCATCATATGAAAATTATTCTTAGTCTCTTAACTTCTCTCCTTAAATTACTGCTTGCTCCTCCAATAGGTAAATTCTGATCTCTATTTTAAAGTCGTTCCTTCAGTATAGTCAGTAAATCTCCACTTGATTTGCTATTCTTAAAATTGAACGACCCTTGTTTAAAAAAATTTACATTTATTTTTTAAATAGCAATTTATAGTTTCTTGGATTTATTATGAGCAAGCATCTACTCTTTCCTTTCGTGGTCCTCCATGCCTTGCAAAATCTCGTTTATCCTTTTATTAGCTTGTTCCACTGAACTGCTCTGCCCAAAATTACTCACTCCTTAACCGCCTATACCTCCAAAATGACTATGAGTCTTTCTGAACTTTGAGCCTGCATGTGCTTCACCATGTGAGTGATGATTTTCATCATTTATTAGTTTGAATTGCATATCTGTCACATGCTTTGATAGAAGAAAAAATATTTGAGCTTTATTAAAATACATGATAGCTTCCTATTGGTGTCAAAGAGATTGATGTAGAATGGGTTTACTTATTTCCCATCCGAAGCTCTCCTCGTGTTAATCGTTTGTGCTTAAAACCTCGCAATCTCGCTGTTGTAATCGTACATCTCCTTAAACTTCCCTAAGATATCGAGAAGATTAGTAAATTTAATTTATTATCGATTTAAAAGTCTTTGATAAGATTTTTGGTGTCGCTCCCTTGTAACTGACGAACAGTCAAAGCTTGAATATCCTTGACTCTATTAAGTTTGCTTTCAATTTCTTCATTCCTCAGCTTCAAGAGCTTCTGTCTGGAGTTATTTGCATCCTTCCCAATCGGAGACTTAACTTGCTCTTACAGAGTTTCATCTAGGGACTTATACATACTTCGATTGGCAATTTGGTTTATAGCTGGGTTGGTATTCATTTAATGATGTTGGAAGAAATTTACAGCACTCTAGTGCTGAGTTTGATCTCCTTAACCAATTTAAGAAGCATTCAAAAATAAGTAAGAGCAAGTAGAAATCCTTCTGTACACACTAGTGTTTTATAATTGTCTGGCTTAAAGAATGAGATTTAGGTATCAGGCTAGGAGATCTTATTCACTGGTACAATCTTAGTTGTAGTAGGACTCCTGCGTGGACTTACTTTGACAGAGGTGTAAATTTGGCTCTCACTCGCTCTCAGCCTAACCTTCTTATTAGACTGAAATTATTCTTTGCTGAAGTTTAAACTTATGCCTTCTTCTGCTCGTTGATTTTCCACCAAAATTTTATTAGAGCTCAACTTTGATTTACCTAAACCTCCAAACACACTTGATGATGCCTGGTTTATTTAAAGCTCGAATTTAATTTATCATAGAGATTATAATTAATTATAGTTGAGATTGATATTGATATTTACACTTGAATTATTCTTAGAATGATTCTTCTTAATAGTGCTCATGACGGTACTAGTAGGAATCGAAGATCCTATCTGCTAAGGTTTTGGTGATACTCTAGTAGATGGGAATTTCTCAGGACAGATCTGCTAATATAAAAAATCGCACTTAGAATTAATTATAAAATTCCTTGCTTGAAAATATCTTTAATGTTTATCTCTTTAGAACTTAAATCTCTCAGAGTAAACTTCGGTTTATCCCCTTTCTCAGAGAGAAGGATTACATCCATGTCTCGCTTAGAATAATTTTACATCTTACTTTATAAACTCAAAGACAGTTTCATTTTTTTAATTTGGGTATTGAGGATTGACATCATTTTAGTTTTCATAGCCCATGAATGCGTTGAACTCTTCGATCTTATCTCTTGATTTCTTTATAGAATCGTCTGTTTGCATCAGCAGTTTCTCCAAATTGAAATAAAATAATTATAGGCCCGAGAGGTTTGAGATCCTACCTGGAACTTACTTTTTATGAGAGCCAAGTCACTTTTGAGATTCTTGCTGATAGGAGTTAGAATAGGAAGCTTCTAGAATCGAGAGTAATATTAAGATATAATTTGAAAATAAAAACAGACAGAGTAGTTCTTTGACTTCACAGTTTCATCCGTGTCTTCTCTTATGTTTGTTTATAGTGAGTTCTCAAATTTTACGCTTTTAAGGATTTAAGATAATCCCAGTCCCTTATTAAAAAGTTAATAAAGATTCTTCAAATTATTACATCTACCTTATGTACTATAGCTTGCTTGCCAGAGGTTTTATCTTAATCAAAATAGACGATGGACACTCTATTCTAGTCCTTCGACTCTTACCACTATGACTTCCCACCTATCCCTTTACTCTTATATATAACTTCTAAGGGATCAGCTCCAAACATCTACTTCTTACTTTCATCTTCGTTTCATTTAGACCTTATATTGTCTATAGTTTGGAATTTTTAAAACTGGTTCTTCATATCGAACTATGTAACAACGAATATAAAGATAGATAGAAAGTTAGAGAGAATGATTTTCTATATATGTATTAGTCTCTTGCTGATGGCGTTGAGCCCCCGCTCCAAGCTCCTTCCCTAAATTGATCCTAGTGACGTTCCCACTCCCCGCCTCACTGCCTTTATTTTTCGCATCCCCTGCCTGCTCAAATAGATGGCTAATTTCGATGTATTCCTTGAAGTACTTGAGGTTATGTGCGTAAGTCTTATACTTATCAGACTTTATATTCTTCTCAATCTAAGATAGATTAACCCTTTAGATTGTATCATCATTCAACATCGGATATTAAAGGTTCAGAGATTTCTAGAGATCTTCAGCGTCTAAAGACTATTAATCATCCGAGGAGGAGTTCAACTCAAAGATAGAACTTTACTGATTGGCCTGGGGAAACTGCTGCTATAAGAAGTTAGAAGTAAGATTCATTTCCATTTTATGTAACAAATTTATAAATAAACAGAAGCAATCAATCAATATATCATCAATCAGTTAATCTATAAGGAGAAATTTAAAGTAAAGTGTAAGTTTATAAATTAATTAAACATTTAGAGATCCCTCTATTATTTACACTTTAATATTTATTTATAAGCTTTGGATCTTTATTAGATGTCTGAAGACAATAAATAGGTTTAGTTGATAACTTGTGGAAGAAGGATTATATAATTTTCAAGTTGCTGAATTTTCTTGAATATTCACTAGAATTCTGCTTTGGTAGCTGCTTTCTTGATCGACACGCTAGGTTTAACTTGCGCAGAATTTTTATTCGACTATGCTTTACTAGCTGCGGCCATTTGAATCATCTGCTTTTCTTTTTTGAGAGCGTTCTACTTGCTGAACTTCTCAGCTGCTATTCCTTTCTTTTTGTGCTTCTTTAGTACAGGATCGATATTTGCAAAAGCCTCGTATATCTGCTCCCTTGTTTTAGCTCCAGTGAAGACAATTTTCCCACTGGCAAAAATTAGCATCACCAACTTAGGGGAAGCCATGCGATATATCAAGCCTGGAAAAATCTCTGGCTCGTACTAGCTGAATCTGTCATGCTCGGTGCATAAGCCCTCCAAACTTATAGGGAATCCGCAGTCGTGAGAGGCCACAACATTCTAGATCTTGAATTCAGAGAACTTCACTTGCTAAAAGCCGACTTTTAGAATGGTCTTTGAATATTTCTTGGAAGCTAATAGAGACTGCTCTTCACTCTTAGCTCCTGTAACTACGACCTTTCCTGATTGAAATATTAGAGCAGTGGATTTAGGCTCTCTTATTCTCATAATGGCAGCTGAAAATCTGCGAGGATTGTATTCAGTATTCTTGCAACTCTGCGCTATTTTCCTCAAGTCTAGTTTGCAATTCAAGTTACAAGTTGCAACTATATTTTGGAGTGTAGGCTCTGATTTCTAAGCCATATTGGGAATTGAGCTTTGATAACTTGTTAAAGGGTACTATGCATTTAAGGATTATGCTGTTTAGAATTTTGATTGGGTTGGATGAGGTACTATGAATCCACTGCTTGGTGCTGTACTACAAGTCAAAGCTGAGTTTTTGCTAAAGCTTCTTTCTTATAAGGATGTAGAGACTGAGGGATTCACTGGAGGAAGGATGGAGCTATTCTCTTGCTTTATTAGTTTTGGGAAGAAAGAAGTGCTTTGCTATTGGCTAGTGGAATTATAAGGCTGCTAGTTTGAAATTGCATATCTACCTGACTGCAATAAGTTCTGTTTGTGCTAAGGCGTGATGTAAGGGACTTTAAATTCAGGTTGAGACTTTGTGCAATCTTCGAAAGATCCTGAATATGAAGCAGAAGGAGCTCTGTTAGAGGACGCGTAAGAGAAAGAGGAAGCTTGGGACTCCGAGAAAAATGATTAAGCTGAAGATTACAAATTCCCGCCCGAACCTGCAGAGTATTAACTGGTATTATTTAAAGTTTGCGACTAAGTTTATTATTAATCATAGAGAGATTTAGCTCCCAAAGCTGCGTCTTTAAGCGAGATTTAAGTTTGATTTTGCTGCAGAGAGGCAAATTATTGTTAACCTTAACTAAGGTGTGAGCTGTTAAACATTTAGGCTGCTGGCTGACTAGAACTGGCGCCATAAATGGACGTGCCCATAGTCTAAGTATTTTACAACTTCGCCGTGGCTTTGCTTAAAATTTGCTCATCAATATGCTTCTGTAGCTAGGCAGATGAAAGCTGCTCAAACTGCTCGCAGCCTTGAGAGTTTATAGGACTCATGTTGAAATTCGGGTTCATAAAGCCTGGAGAGGCGCACCCATTTTATAGAGAACCCTAAGATAACACCTGCTATTATTGCTAAGGCGATTAACAGCTATACTACTCAAGAATGGCCTGACTCTGTTAAGCAGTGACAGTCCTCGGCTATAAGAAGCGTCCTTGCTGCATCTAACTAAAAACTGGTTCCTCTGTGCTTCGCTGGAAATTCTAAAAGCTATCTGCGGAAGAATTATGGTAGCGTTGTCCGAAGTCTACTTCGTTAACGTATTGGCTCAAACTTCCGAAAGCTGGATTTTGAATATTTGAGTTGAACAGTCCTGACTCCTGCACTGATTGTCGAATCTGCCGCTGAAACTCATTCTATTTGAGATGGTAAGAATTAAGTCTGGAAGGTAAATTTATTATAATTTATAAAATGACAAAGTGCGCAAAAATAAGTGTAATCTTAACCAAGGATTCCAATATTTAAATTTATGTGGCAATTTTTAAGAACTTTCTCAGCTTTAATTTATTTTGCGAACTTAAAATTAACGCTCATTCTTATCTGGAAATTCACTTCTTATTTTATTTAATAATTATAATTTAATTTTGGAGGAGTGATTAAGAATTATATGAGTGAGCCTTATATTATATATAAATTCTATTGAATCTCAATTCATTCAAGAAACGAATTTTTAACTTAGAATAATTGGTAGACAAATTAAATCAAACATCTAATTAAGGCTGTCACTCTATTAAAATTTAAAGATTTTGTTTTCGTTATTTTTAGGCTTGAAAGATTGCTTCATTAAGATCTTAGAGTTATAATAAATTAAGAGTAATATAAGATGTGCTAATTTTAATTTAGAACATAATTTATTATAAAAGCGTCTGGACTCAACTTGCTGTAGCTGGATACTGTAACTTTATCTGTGCAGATCCATTCGTTTATACTTCCTTTAGCTTTTACAAAGATTCCTTAATTCAAATTCGAAGTTAAAAGTAAAGTTAAAATATATTTTATTCCTTAGGCTGGTGATTTATTGCTTACGAAAATAGAGCCAGCAGGTATTTATTCTACAGGTATATTCGCATCTGATACTTCTTAGGGTGTGTTTAAAATATAAATTTGCGATTCTCAATGTCTCGAAGTAAATAGTTTATCCCAAAAGCTTTTCCTCAAATCCGCATTTCAATTAGCCTCTTGGTCTCGTGTTAGATTAAATGAAAATTTTTCTTAAAATTCAAATAGACCCGTTGAGAGCGTTAAAGCGCGATCTAATCTGAATTGCATCTAGTTCATTAAATTTGAGAAGGCCGAATTCTGGCTTGATCATCCTTGGCTGAGGTGACAAGCTTGGGATCTTATCTTATTGCTTTCTCTCGATATTCTGCCAATCGATTTTCTTCAGAGAGCAGGTAAGCCATATCTCTACCTCCTGCATCTGCCAGGTATTAAGACACGTACTTGAAATCCATATCCTCTTCAAGCGATAGTTTACTCTGAATTAATACCCTCCCTGCATCAAACTGATTCTTAGAGATCTCTATTATATTATGATTTGAAATAACTTTCACTAAGAATGAAATTATTGAAATACCAGTCTCCTTCTCCCTGTTTAGAATAGCATGCTGAATTGGACAAGAGCCTCTATACTTCGGCAGCAGAGATGGATGAAGAACATACATCCCATCTCTTCTAATGGAGTTAGGTACTTCCTAACCCTACGGTTCAAACAAATCAATGATCTCGTCAGGAATCAGACTTCCAAAGGAAGCAATAATTCCCACTTGAGGCCTTTCTTCTTCTCTCAATGCTAAGACTTTTTCCTTGATGGCTTAAAAATCTTCTTTATCTTTGAATTCATGCAAGATAGGTGCACCTATTTTGTTTATCTCTTGATGAAGGGCAGCTAAAGGTGTACCGTGTTTCCGATTAGGAGGGCAGACAACTCTCAAGGGGGGTGCAGCAGGATTAGAATTCATTAGGATAGTACTCTAACTTATACCCTCTTGCAAACGCTAAAGGACTCTCATAGTTATAGCATCAGAGCCGAATAGCAGTACTCGTTTTGTCGCCATTACTTTAAATTATAAACTTTATCCACTCCGTTGATAAGAAAAGAAGTAGTATTATCCACTATCTATAGAATGATAAATTGAATAAATTTACAAGAAATTTAATAAAGAAATAAATGCAAAGGACTAGCTAAAATTAACGAAACAAAGCTCTAAACTTCAAAGTAATTGTGGTGGGCGATTAATCAGTCGGCAAAACTCATATAATTCATCAGTATGTGCAAGGCTAAGTGCCTCAAGACGTTCAAGCCACAATTTACTATCTATAGTAATTCGCTTAAGTTTAAATTGGAGTTGATTTCTAAGTTAAGACTGTGATTTTTCCAAGAAGATAGGAAACCATCAAGCTCAACATCTTTATTGCAATAGTAATGTAAGTATATGTATGTAGGTTTTTTCATAAAATATCTTCGATACAGCTGGTGAGGAAAAGTACCATGCTGTGACAGCATGTCACTACCGTAAAGCCAAAGGAGCAGTGATAGTGTACGATGTAACTAGCAGAAGGAGTTTTGATAATGTTGAGAAATGGCTGAAGGATGTGATGCAATTAGCGGATCATGATTGCTCAATCGTTGTGATAGGAAACAAGAATGATGTGGACTCTTCATTTCAAAGGAAAAATAGCGGAACCACCAATTAACAGTCAAAGAGGGAAGTTCCAACGCAAGAGGGGATTGAATTCGCTAAGAGGAATTAAGTAAACTGAATACAAAAAAGCAACCTCTGAGCTTAGAAAAGTGTTTAAGTATTTTTCAGTTTATCATTCTTCGAGGTATCAGCATTTCAACATGATGCCATCTCAAAAGCTTTCAATACACTAGCGGAGCATATACTTAACTAGCATCAACTAGAATAAATTCAAAGGGAATTGACGAGTGCAGACACTAATAGGGATAAAGAGGGAGTAAAACTACAGAGAAGTAGATTTGAGTGCTGTGTCTCGAGTGGAAGGGATGGCTACGACTAAGAACAGAAAGCTGGTTGCTGCTGAAAAGAAATCAGAGAGTCCTGATATTATCTATCATATTCAGAAATTTGTGGATTATAAAACCAAATATATTTAGTGTAAATTTAAGCATAGAGAAATATTATAATGCTCTTAATTTTAATCTTACTTTCACTATCTCGCACATATAGCTTTCATAAATAGTTCATAAATATACTCACTGCAAAAAGCCCAAGCGTTCCCGTCACCATGCCTAGAGTACTAGCGAAGGCGTATATCAACGACTCTCCTCCCGAGCATCTGACATTACAGACTTTGAGATTCTTGACCTGGCAACTGCTGGCTGGTGAGAGGTTGTAGAGTACTATTGCATTAGCAGAGTTAACAGTTGTTTGTGTATTAGTAAAGAATATGTCACTTTAAGAAAGTTTTAAATACATGATGTTTAATTAACTTGCAAGCAGGATGTTATTAACGTAGACTGTGACTGCTTGGTTGTCCCAATCAACTAGCAAATCAACTTAGTACCAGGTGGCGTTAGTGAACTTTTGCACCATGCTTACAAGGTTCATCTTCATATAGTTGAAGTATCCAAATCTGAAGAATGCCACATCTTGCCAATAAATTAATAAAATGGCAAAATTTATAATAGCCAAGCGATTTTATTATAGAAGAAGGTGACGTTTTAATTGACTGAGGTGAGTCTCACATCGCAAGTCTCGATGTCGGGATTGGAAGTTTGGAGTTGCACGGTTATGTGCTGCGGCTTGCTATCTCCAAAGTAGTAGAATATTCCATCATCGTATGCTCCAAGAGCTTCATCAGTTTTATTGATAGTCAAGTATGCTCCTGCCTATCCGCTATTGCTATAGAGAAAGTGTTACAGGGTATTGAATTTATAGAAAATTAAAGTTTGCTTTGAGAGATAATGAAAGGAAAATTCACTTACGAAATGCCAAGTTTATAAGCCGTGGCGTTTATTACTCTCCAGTAAGCCAGCTGACTTGAAGAACTGAATGATCCATAGCCGTTCAGCAAATCTATAATACTAGTTATTAAGGTCTTTCAAGTTTTGACTATCCTATCTTGTTTATCTTACCTTTAGAATCAGTAGCTGACTGCATTGAGAGGCCAAATAATTGGAGTACTACAATCAGGAGAGCAGTAAGTTATTGAGGAGCTTTCACTTTCATTATTTTATCAATTATTTTAAATCAATAATTATCTTCTCACAGCTGTATTCTTAATTTAAATTTTAAAAATGAGCTTCAACGCTTTCAACTCCTATGGATTTAACTCTAAATAAACCTTTGGTGAAAACTATCAATCAGGGGCTACAAACTCAAAGGGAAACAACAATCCCTTTGCTGTTGGAGCTAGCTAATAGAGAGCTTCACAGGGCGTTGATAGATCCATAGACCTAGAGGACTTGCTTCAAAGTGAGGATTAAGAGCGAATTGCCAATGATATTATATAAAATAGCTACGAATATATATTTATTGTATGAACAGAGCAAATCTAAGACTCTGTAGTCTACAGGTAATTATCCATTTTGAATTGGCAAGAGTGAACTCTTCCCTTTTTTTGCTAATGAGACATTCATCCTTTGTATATAGGTAGACGAAGCAAAAGGAGAAAGAGGGACGAGACTTCACTCCAGAAAGATACCAAAGAGAATCAAACTGATAATTTAAACACTAACAAATTTATATTCCACATCCTTATAATGTATAATAATTTACCACCAGGCTCAAACAACATAAACTCAAAGCCCTACCCAACTTTCTAAATATTTTTTTTTAATATGCTATAATAAGATCTTTTACTTAAACTTCACTGTCAACTTAGATTTAGCCCCCGAAAAGAAAGCTGCCCAACTTTCTTAATACCTCTTAAGTAGTTAATCCTGCTGAACAGATAGATTCTGAAGAATAAAAGTAGCCTATAAGTTAAGAATTACAGCAGCAAAAACCTTTTAACTCTTCGAGAAGGACTTTAACAAGATAATTATAATTTTAATGCTTGAATTTAAGGGAGTACTTTCACTGCTCAAGTGTTTTAGAACCAGCCAGAATTCAATTTTAGAGAGAAGCTGATACAGCTGAATTAAACTTGCCAAAGCATTTCTGACTAGCAATCCTTATTTTAAGACTAGGATAATGAAATTTAAACTAGCTAGGAGTACATCAGTCAAAATCAACCCAGAGAAGAAGAAACCACCACTGCAACTGGCTAATCACTGTAGCAAGCTAATTTCATGATGTCTAGTCATTAACCATCCTCAAAATAGTAGAGACCTAATCCTTTCTTCAGAAATTAGACCTCCTAATTCAAAGATAGATAGTTAACTTATGCTTAGCAACAGGATAATGATGATGTGGATAACTCTAACTTCGAAAATCTTATTTTATTTTGCATATTCAATAAGTGTTTAATACTATAAAATTAAGAGTAAGTAGACCTGAGGGAAGATAATCAACAATAAAATAATGAGGGAAATAACCAAGGGTAAAATTTTTCATCTTCAATAGTGAAAAGGATGTCCAAACTAAAGTTGGAATAGAGCTAACAGATACACAGGTATTAAGAGTCAGCTTAAGTTATGAAATCCTCAGCAGGCTAAGATAGCTAATAAAACCAGCTTTTGTAAGGTGAGGGTGGCTCTAATGCTTTCAGCTGCAGCCCCTTTAGTTTAAAGTAGTTGCTCCCTAGCAGTAGTCCCTTCTTTAGACCTCACCTCACTCCAAGGAGGATATATTATTTTTTATTTTTATAGGATAGATGAAGGTGAACCTCATACTAACGGAAGGGAGAGAATGAATCCTAAAAGATTCATTCAAGCAAGTTTCATGTAAGATAACTAAAGCTATTTCAAATTGATATATCTCAGCATTATTATATTAATTGCAACTAATTTATTAGGAATTAAGCATCCCTAACGGGCATATAATACTTAATCGATTTAAAGTAATTCACAGGCGTAACTCCTTGATCAGTTGTGCCACGTCACCGCGAAAGCCCATCGTCTATATTAATTGCAATTTAAATGTGATTATATAATAGAATAAAATCTTATCTGAATTGAGTTTAAAGCCTGGCTGAGAGTTAGGAGGATTATGAAGATCAAGAGCAGTCCCAGCAAAGCTAATTTGATCAGCTGAGGAGAGCGTCTTAGAGTGTGAGTGAAATGAAGCGAAGGGCCTCTAAGTCCTACAACCCCTTCAGATAATCAATCGACTAGATGTCTCACGCTTTCATAGCTCAAACTAACACTAAGGCTGCGCCATTCAATATAAAAATGAAATTGTTTTATAAAAGATAATGAATTCGGTAGCTAGCAAGTTGATAGGAGGGTGAGTGATCATTTTGAAGCTTCTAGTGATATGAGAGAGTCTGCTGCAGGAGCATCTAGAACTTCAAATAAATTCAAAACTCACAACAAAGATCACTAAGAGCAATCGATTGAGTTAAACAGCCAAGATATCCAAGAATTAACTGCCAGCTAAATAAAATAAAACATTTCTTTCATTAGCTTTCGCAAGTAGGACTAGCAGAAGTAAAGTTTTGGAGAGGTGAAAAGATAGTCATAACAGAGGAGGGAATAGAGTGACAGAGAAGAAGAAAAAATTAGTAAATAAGTAGATTCGTAGGTCTCGTTCAACAACAAGAGTGATTCAAGATTTGAAGAAGAGTATCAAAGTCCTTAATTTCAATAAAATCTTTGTGATTTAAGTCAGACACTAGAAGAATAAGAGAAATATGGCTCTTAAGCTCAAAAGAGCTTCGTTCTTCAGGATAATAATTAATTCGAAAGATAAAGTATGGGCAATGGAAATTAAAGCACTTTAGAAGTTCAAGAAGATGACGATGATTATGATGATGATCAAAGTCAAGTGCTTGAGAAGTCAGCTTTTAAAAACATGCTTCATTCGATATATTAATTTATTAGCTTTAAAGGGAAATATAGAGAATTTCTCTAAAATGATGAATCAAGTAAGAAAGAGTATATAAATACTTGAAAAGGACAAGGTAGAGTTGCTTTAAAAGGAAAGAGAGCAAGAGTAAAAATAAAATCAAGATAAAATATCTGAACTCAATCATGAAATTAAATAAGTAGATATTTAATATTTTGTTCTGTTTTAATTATCTCTTTGAAGGCTTAGCTTTTGTCAATGAGCTGGTCTATGCAAAATTTGATGAAGGACTTGAGTGAAAGTAAGTTAGCACCTTTTATAAAATTTTGAATAGGTGAGGAGATGCGAAAACAATTGCATGATTATAACCAAAAGCTCAAGGGTAACATAAGAGTCTTCTGCAGAGTCAAGTAACCATAAGTTAGAATTCATACTTTATATTATAGGCCTATAATGAACTAAAGACTTTCTTAAGACTTCCTTCTTGCATAAGAGAAATAAAGTCATGCGCTTTTCCAGATCCCTAGACAAGGCAGAGATGAGATACCCACTTAGCTAAAGCTGAATTAGTCAGAGGGCAGCAACTCTTCAGGCTCCTCCTCAAGTATATACCACTTTGACTGTGTCTTTGCTCCTGAGACTAGCTAATAGGCTATCTTTGAACAGGTGAAGCCTTTCATTCAATCCGCTCTTGACGGAGAAAATGTGTGCCTGTTCGCTTATGGGCAGACTGGGTCTGGAAAGACCTACACCATGGAGGGCCCAGACTATTAAATGCTCTTTGACGAAAATATTAAGATCACTGAGGTTAGTGGAATCATCCCCAGAGCAGCCAAGTTTATCTTAGAAGAGACAGCGAGAATTAAATCTAAAGTTAACTTATATCAACATTATATGTTAATCTTAACTGAAGAGAGAGTACAGGATAGAGATATCCTCCCTTGAGATTTACTGTGAGAATCTCCGTGACCTCTATGCTGAGTAGAGTGATTCTACGATGTCTTAGGGAGCACCTTCAACCTAGAATTTGAGCTTGATCACTATCAAGAATAGAGTAGTAGTGTAGGGGTAGACTTGGAAGAGAGTAGACAGCGTTCAAGAGTTTCTGAGACTAATTTAATTGTCCTCATCAAGAAGAGTGTTCAGCAACAATGGGAAGAATGAGCACTCCTCAAGGAGCCATCATATCTTTCAGATCAAGATTATAGGCTAAAATAGAAATTTTGAGCACATGGAGAGTCTGCTTAATATCATAGATTTAGCAGGCTCAGAGAGAAGAGATAATATTAATGCGTAAACTTAATCGACAACAGCTGCTCCTACTTCTCACACTAGAAACTTATCTTAAAACCATTCCTTTAGTAAGGAGCAAACCTAAGGTAATGGGGTAGATACTAACGTCAAATTTGGAATGGCTAAGTTCTAAAAGTAAACTACCTCCCTAGCTAATAAGCAGATAAGCAAGCCACTATTTCAAGGGGGAAGTACAGCAACCTCCTTGTTGAATAATAAACTTGGTATAAATAGAAAGCATAAGAATGAGATTGAAGAGAGCAGAGCTTTATAGCAAATTCAAGCTGCCTAAGCCACTCTAGAGTAGGAATCAATCAGTATTAACAAGAGCTTGACTACATTCAAATAAAAAAGAGAATATGAGATTGTTTATTCTATAATATTTTTTTTTAATGAAATCAATTTAATTAAAATATCTATATACTCAGTGGAATCAAAATATTTTATCAGTAAGCTAACATAGCCTGGGAAGCAAACTTCAAGGACTCTTTAGTTTGCTGCATATTTTTCTACCTAATAGAAATAAAAAGATCATCAAAGAAATTAAAAACTTCAAATACATTAATACTTGCTGATTCTATCAAACATTAAGGATAATTTGTGGCTACTACTTTCTCTCCTCATCATTTTCATTCTCATCCTCATCATAATCTGCAAATGAAAGTTCATCTGAGCTTTGATCTTCAAGATTTAGTTGAAAATCATCATACTCCTCAATAACTCTCGTTATTTGTCTCGGCTTGAGAAAGCAATTCTGGTAAAGGATAGTAAGGAAAACTATGAAGAGCCTTCTCATAGTATCATTCATTACTTTCTCTACTATCTCAGACTCATTCCTTGGGAATGCTTTCTTGAGTAAGTGCTTGGCTAGAATTTTGGCTATGCTCCTGGATTCTTTGAACTTGAGAAGCTATGAAAGAATTTTGCTGCTCATCCTTCTCGTAGCTTTAGATTCTATCTTTGATATAGAGCTTGAGCTGATTATAAAACCTAGGCAGCACGTCGAAAGCTTTCTAAGACCTGGAGTAGTTGTTATAAGTAGTTTCAAGGACGAGTCTGTTCCACATTTTCATTAAGTCTTTCATTTCCCTGCTCATGAATTGGTTCCCCTTTGCAAACTTGTTTATTTTCTATAGAAAGTTAAAACAAGCACCACCAAACTTACCCTATCCATGATTGTTGTTTTGAAAAAGCGCTACCTCAGAGGCTCTACACTTTCTAAGAGCTTTGATTCTTTCTACAAAATGGGTGTCAAAATTACTTATATTAACTTACTAATTTGGGAATTCCAGTGACAGGATCATGATAAAACTCTCTCAGGTTTCTGTTGTGGACATACTTGGCCATCAGATTTTGAGTTTTATCTCTTTCTCCACCTCTATGCTTAATCTGCATCTCGAAGTACTTGTCTATGGCTCGCTTTACGACCCAGCTCAAACTTGGCATTTACTTCTCCTTTTGGAATTACTCCACCATAGTCTTCTGCCTCGCAGTCTCAATAGTGAACCATGAGAGGTAGGGTTTCTCACCTTGTGAAGGGAGAGGGGAGCGGAGCAGCTAAATGAACTTAAAAGCCAACTCACAGTTCAAGTCATTGAAGCCCTCTATCTTTACTCTGTTAGCCAGATCTACTTTATCCAGGAGGATGGCTTGCTCCTTCTCTTCTTCAAAGTAGATGATGAGTTCGTCATGCTGATTCACGTTAAAGCCAGTTTCTAAATATGCGTTTAAGAAAGTAAGATGTCTTACCTGCTTGTGAAAATGGATCTGTGGCTGAGGAGATTTGCTTTATATTAGCAACCATCATTCCATTCTTGCCAGGCGAAAGAGTGCAAATCATGAACTGAATCCGATATCTCAAATGCTGTGTAGCATAGTGTAAAAGCAGAGTTTCCAGGTTCTTGCCTCTGAACTCACAGAAGAAGCAACTAGGGTAGCGAGTAGACCATACAGCCAAGCCTGCCTCATGACCAGAGTGAGAGTCTTCCAGATTCGTAACGATAGTGCAATCTGTGAGGTTGGCTTTAATTGAAGACTCCCAAATCAATTTCTTCTAGCAGACTAGAAAGTAAACTGAGTTCAAGCAGAGTGGTATCTGAGAATTTTAAGATTGAGAGCTCACAAAAGGTGGCTTAGAAATCTAGAGCAGGGAGAAGTAGTTATTGATGAAGGGTCTGTATTGTTCACTCATCGACCGCACTTCCTCAGAGGAGATGAGTCCTTCACTTATTCTTTTATTGAGGATGTTTATCATTTAGGTTTTGCAAGAGATTGAGTGGTTTCTGTTTACAAGTTTAATTTAAGTTTATGGTTAGATTTTAGATTTCTGATAAACATCAACTACTCGAATTTTCAAATTTGGATTAGGGAGAGTCTTCACCATCATAGCAGATAGAAAGACTAAGTAAAAGCAGACACCTCCTTACAGGGAATCTAAGCTCACCAGACTTCTCTAGGACTCGTTGTCATTTGAGACTAAAACTCTGATGATTGTAAATGTGTGTTCAAACTCTGAAAATCTACAGCAAACTAAAAATAATTAAAATTGATGAGAGACATCCCTGAATAGGAGTAAGTTATGAAGGTTGCAAATATTTGTTATGAATTAAGTTAGGTTTTTCAACAGAGAGGTCACAATTTGGAAAACTAGATGCCCGAATGCACTGCATAGTGTTCTCCATTGATGAAAGATCCATCTTTTGAAGTGATCATGCAAGCGACTGCTGCCAGTTGCTCTGGGGTGCCAAATGCCTTTGGATGCTTCTTCTCAAAAGCTTCTACTTACTTCACAATCATATCTGTCTTAATTGCTCCTGGTAGGATTAAAAAGTATCATTTAATGATATTAATTTGAAACTCAATACGATCAAATAAGATTGTGTTGACTCTTATATTGTACTCTGCAAGTTCCTTAGACAGCCATGATGCCATATTGTTTAGCGCAGCCTTTGTCATCGCATATACTCCTCCAATCACATTCATTTCATTTTTAATAAGGCTCTTTATTAAATTATATTTGTACACATCTGGCTCTCTTGATACCATACTTGAGGTCATGAGGATGTTAGGATCGCCACTTTGATTTTTCAACAAAAGCTCGAGCATCTCTTTAACTAGGAAAAATGTTGCCTTCACATTAACTTCGAACAAACGGTCGAATTGCTTTTCAGTTAGTAGAAATTGCTTTTTCTTGTAAATTACTGTCCCCGCATTTGCAAAAATGACGTCAAGTCGCCCAAACTTTGTAGAGATCAAATCTCTTAACAAGGCTCTCTCATCTTTGCTGGAGAGATCGCATTTCAAACCCTGAACTCTTTCAACCCCAAAAGTATAATATGAAGAAAAAAAACTTTAAACAGAAAGATAATGAAGTGATTTGAAGGTCCTTCAAGGTCGCGTCAAAATTCTTATCAATAGAAGCGATAACGACGCTACCTCCCTCTTTTAGAACTCGCTTAGAGATTGCAAGGCCGATTCCAGTGGTGCCACCAGTAACCAGGCAAATTTTATTCTCAAATCTTTAATCACTTATTGAGGTTGTCATTTATTAATAATTCAACATTTCTTTCAATCTTTTAAATAAATTAAAGTTAATGAATAAATAGATTAAAAATAGACAATCTTATGTTCTTCTCACTTAAACTTGACATGATCTAAACAAAGCTTCCAGTCATTTATGATCTCAATAGACTCTTCAGTATCCATAGAGCTGATCTAAAGTCCTTCTTTTTTCTAGCTAGCTTTCGGATCCTATACCTCAGAGTTATCAATTAAAATCAGTGAATCTTTATAATCCCATTTTTCTCCAATCTTCTATGATTGAGGTAAGGTAGTTTTGGATTTATATTATTTTTGACTACGTGGTGCTACCTTAAACTTTAAGTCCTGATCTTCATTCAAGCTTTAAATAACTTCATCTATCTCGCTGTATAAAGAAGCGAATCTATTTGATGATTAATTATTTCTGTGGAACTGTCCCTCTATATGGCTGATGTAATTATCAAAAGCTACGTTGCAGCAAGAGCAGTAAAAGTTTTCCCTAGATGGCTGTGGTATTAGAATTGGAGATTGCTTGAGTCTTGACTTCTCATACTTTGAACAGGAGTAAACGAGTGCTCTGAAAGAAGAATGAAATTTATCTTCAAGTGTTTTGAAGCATTTAATTCCTTCTGCTCTCTCAATCTTGGTTTAGAACATAGAAGTTCCTATGGGTGCAGACAAGTTCATATGAAAGGTATTCACTTTAGTTTTCTAGACTATCCACTCTTTGTAAAGATCTAGCTCCTTAATAGTAAGGACTTATTCCTTGTTCAAATAATTCAAGTTCTCAAAGTGTTGAATATGAGTGGCGATTTATTATTAATTCTAAGTTGTATTAGACCTACTTCTCTATTTAATTTCTGAAAAGGATGTAAAGCAAATCACACTTTGAGCCACAGTACTAAGTAAAGTTTTCTTCTGATCTTCATTAATCTTGTCTAATTTTTGAACAACAGACTTTGCTTATAGCTTTCCATATCCTATAAGTCTAGCAGCTTCCTCTATTCTTAATCCTCTTTGAATGTGCCACATGACCTATTCTTGCATGGTTGCGCTTCTCAGGAAACGAATTTCTTTCTTGATCTAGTTCAAATTGGCATCTTCTTGATTTTACTTTAAGGCCTCATGAAGTTTTTTAATCCTCTCAGTCTTTGTTGCTTAATTTTAACATTCTGCTTATCTTTGCTGAATGCCTTAATTTTGATAAACTAACTTATTTTTATCTATCAATTTGTAATTTCCAAAGTGCTAGTCTGCTTAAACTTTATCCTAAGGCTGCCTGACTTGAGGAATTTGTTTCTGGTCTTGATTTTTAAATTTTTGCTTCAAAATATGGGGGCCATTGTTTTTAGTAGCTTCAGTCTGCTTTCTGAATCGAGATGACTACAGAGACATATTAAAATTTTTATTAAAAAATGCGGATTGTTTTAAAGTTTGCGAGCAGGCTTGCTAAAAAGTACCTCATAGGAGAAAGAAACGATACTTTCGTTTAAACATTTAGAAACACCTTCCTATTTAAATTTTTATTGATGAATAATAATGTTTTTGAAAAATTAAAATGGGATTCAATGATAAATCCAAAATGAAATGATTAGCAATGATAATGAGTGGATTAATTTCGCATTATATTATTTGCTAATTGATAAGTAAAGTATCTATAATACTAACTTAGTGTGGCTCCTTTCTTATAGATGATTGCACATTTTAGAGTACAGATCCTTTAATTGTATAACTTATCATTTTAAAAACTAAATATAATTTCTTATTAACAATTCAAAAATCCCCAAGATGATTCATAAGTAGCAGCGCTAGAGCCTGCCCGGTGATTAGCAGCCCAAGTTTTATAAGGATAAGAAACGGATAGCTTGGCTAGTATGGGCACTTATTAAAAATAACCAAACCAAGAAGGAGATGTTCTACTTCTCCACATTCTTCGAATATTGCACGCTCTATTTTTAGATTTAGCATTAAGGCAAATTAATTTAAAGATTAATTATCTTTCATCTATTTCTTCATTATGATGGTGGGAGTCGAGTACAATTATGACTATGATATCTACCATAAGGCCAACTCTGAAGTTTTTATTTATTTATTCTCTTTTAAGTGCATGATCACAATTTCAAAGGCTTGTCTAAAGTATTCTTGGATTCAGGATTTTACGTATTCTACAGAGACTTATAAGAGAACTACCAATTCCTATTTATGACAAGCTTGATTATAAACCTCTTTTATCTATTAACTAAATAAACATAAGGATCACTTCTTACAATATTTTGCTTATAGTTTATGCATATTCTACTTCGTGATTATCCTGCTCTCATTCTTCTTGGTAATTTACTATGCATCGCCTTAACAGGCTGCAAAGCCAAACTCCATTGCGAAAGTACTTTCTGTGCTTATCATAATCCAATGCAAGTTCCTCTTCACTCTAGAGATTTGGATCGTAGGAACGGCAATCAAGTACAACTTAGATCATCCAGAGTCGATCTATCTTGGTCTTATGAGTGGAGCGAACTTGCTAATGATGATCATAGTGGACTTCATCCTATTTAAACTATTCAACATCCGTGTCAAGAACAAGATGATCGTTTGGGCTTAAGTAAATAACGTCCAGTACTATGTTCTCGTAGTCCTAAAATGCTTCATCGCTGGCTCCCACCTCATCCCCTCAGTAAGCACCAAGATCGTACTCTCTTGCATCGTGGTGATATGCTCGCAGACTGTAGTTATCTACATTCTGCCAATTTACAACCATAGATTTTAGATGTTCAAAGTCTATTTGCAGCAAGTTTTGATGGTTATGAACGTCTGCTACTTCCTCTTCATTTCCCTAGGCGTGCAAAACTACATGCTCGAGGTCTCTATAATCTTCTCAGCCCTCAGCTATTTCCTGATCTAGTTTGGAATGTGGTTTAGGACTAGGAACCTTCTTAAGAAGTTCTACTCTGGGGAGATGAAATTCGAGTCTGACGTTGAAAGGTTCTTGCTTCATTAGATTGGTCTTCTCGAGAGGTATGAGGAAGATAAAGATTGCCAGAGGCACTTGCTTTCACTACTATGGTTCCACAAAAGCAGATGTATGAATGTCAAGGATTTTCATCTTAAAGATGAAAAAGAGAGAGAATTCAATGCTTTAATGATTGCTATTGCTAGAACATGTTCAAGCGAATTGAGATGGATTAGATGCGGTAGGAAGATGAAGAAGGGGAGCTTTTAAACAACGAGGAAGCGGATGTCAGCTCTAAACTACTCTTTGATGATCAAGAAGGGAAGACAGGCCATAGGAGATCTAACGCACAGAGAGATAGCGCATCTCTAGGTCCTCTAGACATTTTGGTTTCCTCACTCTCTCCTTCAAGAAGAGACTTCATTATAAAGTATTACTTTTTGTTTGAGGTTAAAGATACATCGAAGGCAACTTTGATACCTATGGCACATATCAGACCTGCAGATAATCCAACTGTAGAGGATGTCATTAGGGAAAGCCAAATTTAGCCGACCTAAATCTATTTTAAGCCATATCAATCTTTAAATCAATTTAACTACTTTATGGAGATAGAAAGCTGAGGAGAAGCACTCATCTTATTTTTATAAAGTGGGACTGGAGAGATAGTAGAGCACGAAAATCTCAACAAGATATTCAACTTTAAATTCAGAGATGGTCCAGCAACCATTCAACATTTCGTCTTTTTGTCTTAGATTTAACTACTTCATTTAACAGTTTGGTCGGTTAAACGCCCCAGATCAGCAGACAGAATTTATAAAGCTAGAACAAGATAAAGAGTCGCCTATTTAGAATGTTCAATTCCTCCTTATGGAGAAAGGACTGATGGAAAGCAAGTATCATTAGCAAGCCTACCAGATCGTCTTACTCATACTCTACGATATCATCAAGGAGTACGATCAGAAGTTTGAATTCAAGAAGTAGAAGCTCATTTCAATAAGAGCGCACTTTGAACTAGAGCACCTCAACAACAAGTTCCTGTGTCACTCTACTATAACTCGCTTGAGTGAGTTGAAGCTCGGGCTCATGAACTATCTGATGATGCAAATAGACAACTAGTATCTGCTGGAGAGAGCTCATCATAAGTATAGTTAACTCTCATACTCACAGGGGGGAGATATCGACATCACTCACATCATCTCCCAGAATCTGTAGCTAGACTAGTTCTACAAACTGAATGAGGAGGTGTCGCTGGCTGCAACTTACTTCTGGACTCGCCTTAACTTCGATAATTAAGATCTAGAAACTATGTACAAGGATGGAATTAGTGTTGCACAGAAGATTAGAGATATCCAGCATCGGTTTCAGGATTTAAGCGAGGACTAGCCCAAGAACTATATGATCTACTACTAGTTTGCAGTCTTCCAGAAGTATATCCTCAACAAAGACTCTGCTTGTGATGTCTAAACTTTTAGCGTCTCAATTAGATCTAAATGGAATGAAAATTTGTTTGGGTTTACTTGCAGAAAATGGAATAGCTGCGGAGATCAAGTAAGTGATGAAGAACAAGTACAAGGAGGACTCACTCAAGACAGAAGCAGATGAGTCTGGCTTTGTCATGGTTAAGGCTACTTTCAAAGAATTCGGCCACATCATATTTGCTAATAAGACTGCAGCTGACTACCTAGGCTATGACAAAGACTTCCTAATCACCAAGACTATCAACATCATGATGCCTAACATCATATTAAAACCAAAGACTTTGAAAAGTTATCTTAACTTTTCATATATATATTATTTTATAGCAGATCATATCAGAGAACCACCATAAGTTTTGGAAGAAGTTCATTGAATTCGGTACTCCGTCCTTCATCGACAAAGAACAGCACCTATTTATGAAGAACAGCGATGGATTCATCTTGCCCGTCCTGTCTTATGTGAAGTTCCACCATGACCACAACTTTGGCCACACTTTCATTCAGCTTATATCTCTTAATATTTCTACTTTCATAGCCATGATAAACAAACCTAGATTTCTTAGCCCCTTCAGCTCCTAGAAGAAGTACCTACCTGAGGAACTTATGATATCATCTTTATAATAGATTTTTCTAACTTCTTATAATCTTTCTTAATGATATTGATGACAGACGAAAAGGAAAACATAATAGAGATAAACGAGACTGCAAGTCAACTCCTAGGCTTGTCGAGTCAGTTTGTGGAACAGAACTCAAAGTATATTCAGGACGCTTTGAAGATCGATCAGGTATTCAACATCAGAGCTTTTGACCTCCAAGGCAAGCTATTTAAGAGGAGTAGTGCCTTCCCACAGAGAACTACTTCAGAGACTCACTGCACCCTCCATGAAAACTTCATAACCTAGCTCATGAATTTCCACCTTTAATAAATTATCTCTTTTTTTGAACGACTAAGTGAAGAAGAAGCAATCTAAGGCAGCTTAGATGCTCTCCACTATATCTGACTACAACTTGGAATTAATTGATAGTGATATAGATGTGCTTTATATTAACTATGAAGTAAATAAGCAAATGATGGAGGAGTTGTAAATTAAGATGCTGGGCTAAAACTACAAATAGAACACTCTCATCATCAAGTTCTACTTCATCGGCTTCAACACTTCCAAGCTAGATGACATCAGAGGAGTTATTTGCATTAGAGAGCTTATTTATTTATAAGAGGAGAATTAGAGAACGAAAAGTCAGTTGATATTGGAGCATCTGGGTCTGCATATGTATTTGAATAGTCAGAGGGAAATTTTTCATTCACTTTTAATGCAGACTAGTTGGACTCAGTTGACAACCAAAGTTGTAATTCATTCTAAAAAGCACACATACATTCATTCTTGGTTTCTCCTAATTAAATTCATAGCTTGAAGGCACGATGGAAGTAAAGGACATCTAGTAGCTGATTGAGAAACAGAACACTCCAAGAATTCTCAAGATTATCCTCCAACTTGTGATGCTATGCTTTATCATCATGACCTCTATAAGCGTCACTAACATGATCAAGTTCATACAATCAGAGAGCGATGCTGAAAATCAGATACTCATCACTACTACTCTCCTCGATAGACTACTCTACACCTCCAAAGCTATCGATTTGCAAAAATATGATGTGTACTTTTTTCTTCACACTATTGATTTGATGCAGTGCTTTTAAGAGCTTAACATGCAGAAAGTTAACTAGACCAAGTACTTGCCAATTCTTAACATGTTCTCCTTTACAAATGTCACTCAGTTGTAGTAGCTCCTTAAGAGCTCAATCATCAATACCCTCAACTTAAAATTAATACTCCCTCCTCTTCTTCTATTAGTATTTGCTTAAACGAGATAAAGGGAAAGCAGCAATTCATAGACTCCTCTTACTCTGAGTTCAGTGGCAACTCTGAGATAATGAGCTTCTCAAAAAATCCCATCATCCCAGTTTGGTCAATAACACAAAATGGAATCGCATCCTCTCAAAACCAGACTGTTACCACTGCATTCAATATCTTCATACAGACTGCACAAACACTTGCGACCACTGAGTACACCTCTCTCCATTAAAACATTGGAATAATATTCGGCTCATTCGAGTATCATTTATTGAAGTAGGTTATTTAATTCCCATCTCACTTTTTTTATCAGTACTTGAACGTCTCACAAAGACTATCCTATAATGAAATTTTAACCACTATATTTGAATTTGTTGATGAATTATAGCAGCCCAAGCTATATCCCTTTGATATTCTGGCCACTGAGTAGAGTCTTTTCGCCTTTATGAAGACTGGCTTTAATGAGTTACTCAGCTAGAACTACAAGCAGGCCGAGACTTTCAGAAATGAAACCCTCACTCAATTCTCAGGTTATCAGGACCTAGCTATCACTCTCCTCTTGATTAGTGTCTGCTCTATTTTCCTGATTTCCTTCGCAGTTATCCCACAATTTATTTAAGTAATAATAAAATTGCATCAAAATTAAAGAATTCTCTCGTATTCAAAACAGGAAGTTGAAAAATAATAAGTTGCTTTGAACAGTATATTTTTGTATTATTATGAAGTACAAGGTGCTGACTTTCTTCTATAAATTATTTCTTTCCTTGTATTTAGTTCTTCTTTTAGCTTGCGCCCTTGGATATAAAGATCTGCTTGGACAGGAGCGTCACCTTTGAAGACTAAACTTAAAACTCATCTTATGTATCATCTTAAATTTATTGCACAATAGTTAGTAGCAGTAGGTTTAGTTCTACTTGCAGTTGGACGAGGAGGTGGACGAATTAAGGAAACAGCGCTTCATAACTAAATTCAAGGAGTTCTTGGTTGAAGCTTCCCAGCCGAGTAGGAACAACCACCAAATCAGAGCGGGCAAGCTGTTCCCCCACAAACAGTAGAGATAGAACTCATCCCATATGCATCTGCATTTAGCAAACGATTTTGCCTCAAACTCTAACCAAATTCGAAAAAGTATAATATAATCTAAGTAATTAGCTTTTTAAATTCAAGAAGGATCTGAGGAGTCGGGGGATCACGACGGCATACTGTCTCAGATTAGAGAGAAGAGGATGCAGAGTAAAAGCAGGAAGTACAATAAGAGAAGGAAGAGTACTCTGGGAGAACTTACACACAAAGTATAATGCATCAATATATAAACTTGGATATAGTTTCAAGAGTCAAGACTTGGATAATTCCCTTGGATTGAAGTAGATCCATAAATCTACTTCAACTCTTGAATCGATTGACTTATATATCTTCTTGGTTTAGTAAGATTTTGAAGTTCACAAAGCCAGGTTCAAAAATTTCAAAGCAGCTAAGCGCAGCCAGCAACATCGAAAGTTCTATGTAGATAAATGGGACACTGAACCGTTTGAACACTGGCTCAGAAAAAGGCACACTTACCATGAAGCAATTATCCCTTAACCCTGCTGAGAACACAAACTAGTAGTCCAAGCCAAGAAAGTCTAATCTCATCTACAACGCCTGAGCTTAGTTTCTTACTTCATTCTAAATTAGTTTAAAGTTTTAGATGGCAAACATCCAAATAGAGAACATAGACTAGAAACAGTCAGTCAAAATTTAATATATTTGGCTTAGTTTAATTAAATCCTTCCTGAGCAAGGAGTTAAATTAGCCCAAGCCAAGCTCCCTTCTTTAAAAATGCTTTTATTTATATATTAGGAAATGATTCTAAGAAAGTGCTGTTCAGTAACTAGGTACAAGTGAAGAATGAAGAAGGCAAAGTCCATACAATAGGTGGTGCTATACACTTAGATTCTTGCAATTTTAGATATGATTTAAGTAATTTAGATTCAGACCTAAGTATAAGCGTGCCCAAGTTAGAGCAGAAAGTTGTTCATTCAGAAGTTATTAAGCCTTTATTTAATTATTATATAATATTTGACATAATTTGTGAAGCCTGAGTCATCAAATGAGGCTCCAAAGTCTATTATGGATGTCAACATCAAAGCGGCTAGAAGTTAAAATCAAGTGAAAGAGCCATCGGAAAGCGAGGGAGATGAGAGTTTGGAAGTTCATCTTGACTTCATGAATGTTGATCCCCAAGTTGAAGAAGCGAGTGATTAGTCAGAATAGAAAATAGAGTAGCCCAAAAAGGGAAAGACAACCATTTCATTTGCACCTAAGAAAAGCCAAATATCCAAAATTAGCTCTGAACCTGTTAGTAAAGAGAATCTCAAAATGGTTTATTATAGTTAATTTTTTCCTCAGATGCATATTTTATAATTAATCTGAAGCAGAGTGAAAGAAGAGAAGAGGAGGAATTGGTGGAGGAGGATGACGATGAGGAGGATGATGAAAATTCCAGCTACGAAGAAAACAACTACCAATAGGAGAGCTCTTACGATTAGCAACAGTAAGCTTATTTTACTATTTTGCTATTCTCTTAAATAAATTTCTAAGCTGAGGAAAAAACTAGGGCGATTGCTGATTTAAGATCAAAGCAGTCTTTGAATGTGCATCCCAATAGGAATTAGAAATAACTCTTATGAAGAATTAATTATTGTAATCTCAAATTTGAAAAGGAAGGGCGTAGAATTTTCAAAGCAAATGACTGTGAAGGTGCAAAAGAGACAGCTAAGTTCAGACTCTGATGTCCACACCTTTTCATCCTCTGCGCCTAGTGACTACCCAGACAAAGAGTCATTCAATGAGAAAGTTAGCTTATTTTTTTCGTTGTCAGGGCTGATAATGAATCAGGAACAATCTAATATGGATAATTTAATTTTCTAAGGTCCCGGCAAAACCTTACTTTTGTTCATTCATTAAGTGTGAATTAGTTAAACCCCAAGAGAGCATATTACAGTTGAGGAATCAATCTTTCCTCAAGTAAAAATGACTTGAGGAAATTTATTATTAAGTAAAGAAGAGCCACAATATACAAGAAAACCCAAATACTTAAGGGCTCACAACTCAATAATGATTTCTTCGACGTGCCACAAAGATCCTTAAAGCCATATAATTTATTTTCAAATGAAACACCTAAACTATCACTTTATTAAAATTTAATAAGATTTGGATACTTGAAGAGAATTAAATAATAGTTTTAATTTTGCAAGCCAGTAAGAGGAACTGATAGTGGGAGCACTTCTAAGGCAAACAGTGGTTGGGGAGCAATTAATTCTTTCAACTAAGTAAACGACCCTAGATCATACATAGACTTCTTTTTTAAATTCAAGTATCCTGTGTAAATTATTTTAAGATCACCCAAGAAAGCTCATACTGGAGTGGCTTTTCAAAAAGACACAGTGACTTTTAACGATGCCCCATAATTTGAAGATTAGGAGTTTGGCTATGAAGAAAGCTAAAACTACGACTCCCTCCCTCAATAGCAAACAGAACTGGAATCTTCGATGGCGTAGTTCAGCAAGCATTTTGAAATACTTAGACTTGAGGATCATGAACATATTGCAGACATCGATTTTCTCGATCCTAAAATAAATAAGATCAGTTGTATACAAGGTTCAATACTTTATCATAGTTCTTATTTTAATTTATTTTCTCTTTAAATTTAACCTGAGAGTGAGATGGTAGTTGAGCAGCGGTAAATGATAAAGGAGAGTATCAAAAGAATTTCAAAGCAGGGGATGTGCAGAGTATTCGTGATGATGCTGATGCTGAGTCTGCTTTTCTCCTCATACTTCATCGGCATCTATGTACTCTCGACTTAAACCTTCAACAACATCTCTGACGCAGTTATAAAAAAAATATATCAACTAAATATTAGCAAATTCTCATGAATGAATGAGTGAGTGTCTGACCTTGACATCCTCTACAAGAAGAACAGTTGCCTTGTCAATGCTTTTCTTCACATTTTATAATAATTAAAGTTTGAATTATACAATTAAGCTTCACTACCGTATGGAAGTGCTTACCAACGTAACGAGAGAAGAAATGCATTCCAGAGAGCTACTGACTCAGTGCAGTAACTATGAGTATGAATATATTCGCATCAAGCGAGAGCAGCGCTAGTATTTCACAGGTATCAGATCTCTCATTTAGGAATTTGATTCCCAGGATTTCTGTAAAACTGTCGCTTCCTTTAGAACTCAAACCGATGCTCCTTTCACTGAGCAGACTTGCCTCTAGATCTATCATAAATACATCATTTTCATTAAGTCTTATCTACAACTCTATTTTCAGCAAAGGAATCACCTATTCTCGCTAACAAATAATCAAGTCACTCAATTTCGAAAGTAATCATCATCTATAAATTTTTTCATTTTATATAATAAGTTTGCTGTTTCAGAGCTTAGAGTATTCGCAAAGAAACTCAAGCAAGCTGCTTGAGTACTTTGAAGACAAGGATTTGCTTTTGTTCATCTACACTAAGGAATTCATCTTGGACGTTTCCACCTTTAAATTAGTAAGGGAGGCCTACAATTCCATTGAAAGCTACTTGAACATCATTTTCACAGCATACATTGCTACTTTCTCGTTTATGTGCTTCATGCTAGTCGTCGCTCAAATTTAAATATAAGAAGATAGAGTGAGCACACTGTGATTAAAAAATTTTATAAATTCTATTCTACTTCGTGGTTTACAGGAGACTGTAGTAAATTATGGCGGACTGTAATAACCTTCTAAAGATAATCCCCTTCTCGCAGCTAGACTCTGAAACTCATGAGAATCTCAAGAAATTCATTCTAAACTGAAATCATTTACCTTATTCGTATTTTTATCATTTCTTTACACTTTTTCATTTGCTAAAAATATTTGTTCTGACGAATTCATTCTATAAGAAACAAAAATTTGATAAAAAAGTAAGCTCTCACTCTAGTAATTCTCTTTACATCGGTGGAAATAGAGTTGAGTAAGTTGCGTGTGAGAAATAAGGTTCTTGTTTATTTAATAAGTTATTATAATTTAAAATAATGTCTTTGAGCAATTAAAATATACAGTGTAAGTCATTCGTAGCACTCTTCTCCACTCACTCTTCACTTCGAGCATTTCTTAATATCTCAAAGAAGCCTACCACTTTATCCTTAAAAATTTCTTCAAACTTTGCTCTCCTAAATTTGCAGCTTCTTAATCAAACCTGCTTATAGTTTACGAATCGTTCTCTCTGGACTTGGAGGGTATTATAAAAGACATGTAATCGAGCAGTTCTAGATTAGAAGGACTCAACAAGCTTGCGGAGGCGTTGACTGGAGGTTGCTCAACTGCAAGCTTCCTTGGTCATTTGGACAGACTTTTCACAGGTTTCAGAAGTTGCCTCTCAGTCGACTAAGATGCTGAGATGGAGACTATCTTGAGAGCCAACTCTATTCTAGTCGACATGCTTCCCGATATTTAGCACAGTGACGATTCTGTTTAAGCTATTATAATTTGATTAAGTGAATTTAGATTTGGAGATTTAGTTCGCACAGCTGCTCCCTATTTTCATCGACAATTTGGGTAGTTCTAAATATAAATACATCTATCAATCAATTTTAAGAATTTTTGTTTTAAAGTAAGTATCAATATTTCATTAAAGATGGGGTTTAAAAATGGCCATAAGGAATTACAATGCATTGCCACCTACGTCAAGATTTTATTTACCTCTCATTTGAATAATAGATTCTTCTTTTATCTTTTGTTTATAGATGTCTAAGAAGCTGGAGTTCGTGATGCTGAATATAATTCACTCGGGCTTTGAGAGTGCAAATTCTCGCACAAGGCAGCACTCAATGCTCGTGATACCAGCTCTGCTCTCGCTGAAGCCGTCAGTTGTTGAAAAGCCAGCACCTGAGCTAATTGAGCTTGTGAAAGCGGTAAACAGGAGACTCAAGGATCCACAGGATCTGGTCGCAAAAACAGCTAGGAAACTTCTCATTGAAATTAATAAGTGCTACCCCACTCAGTTCGAGAGTCAAATCATAAGCAAAGGGAAATTCTTTTTGAGAATTAAAAAATGTTAGAGTCTGATTTTGCCTTCTATGAGAAGTGAGGAGGACAGAATAATTTGCAAGGCTGCGCTAAGAAACGATGAACAGGAAATCATTAAAGCTTAAAATTAAATTGACAGTATTTTTTAAGTATATATTAGTTAGCTGTTGATATAGCCTCTCAAAGTGCAGTTTCTTAATAGCAATATAAACTTCAATTAGAAAAATTTATCTTATAGGAATAATATTAAGTCTTATGAATAATCCTTTTTTGTGCAATTATTGCAATTATATATTTTGGTTTAATTTCAGCAAAAGATCTAATAATGAGGATTCTAAATATGGAAACAATAACCCCACTGCTAATTCCGCCTCCACCCTTCAAGGGCAATCCTTCAATAATCGTCCGGGCTTATCTAGCCAGGGAGCTGGATTAAGTGTAGTGGGAAAGGAGATTTTATAAAGCAGTAGCACAGCTCATGGGCTAGTTGGTGCTGGGATGAATGGAATAATAGGGTCAACGCAAGTCTTTGACAAACTTTTATCTCAGGCGAAAGAGGAATCCAGATATCCTGTGGCACAGAACGGTTATTACTTTGGCTTTCTTGAGGAATCAGTTATTGACGGCCTCAGTGAGAATAATTAATGGAAGGAAAGAATTTAGAGTAAAGTTAAATTGATTACTATTATTAGGTATATTTTGAAAGAACTAGTTCAATCGAAGCAATAGAGAGCAAGCTGAATCAATTAGTGAGCAGCGATAAGAAGGTAGACTTCATGCCCTACTCCAACCACTTCCTTGGCTTCATGATTCAATTCATACCTGACATCAATTTCAAGATATCTCTCACCTCCATTAAAATCATCAGTAAGTCACATCTCGTATTCTTAAATTGCAGTTAAACATTTTAAGGTTAATTTAATTAAAAATGTATTATTAACTTTAATTATCATTTTGAGATTTTTATATAAAATAAATGACCTTTTTGATAAAAAATATTTCTATTAACTTAGAATTTAAAAAAAATTATAAAATTAAGGCAAATTAAGAATTAAATTCTCACATCAGAATAATAACCCTATCTAACTTTCTAATATAGACAAGCTACTTCAATTAGACCTCGTCAATTTAAAAAAGCACTACTCTCAATTGGTTTCTTCACTGATTGAGAAACTGTCTGACAGCAAGGTCACTATTAGATAGTCTGTTATAAAGTGCTGTGTCCAGATCATAAATGTAACCTTTAGTCCTGCTTAAATATTTTCAATCTAGAATTAAAAACCAAGCATCTTTGCCTTTCATGCTATGAGGTATTTGCAGCACAATAACTGGCATGTGAGGGAGGGAGCCATTTAACTCATAGCTCACTGCGTGCTCAACTAAACTCTCTGCAAAAATAACTCTTAAGAATACAGTATCTAAAAGTGGACCTGCAAAGACAGCTGAGATGAACATCCCTCTCACTTAAAACCCATCTCTCATCCAAGAAATTACCAACTTGGGACTTACAGAGGACAAATCTAAAAACCAAGGCTACCTGATAGACCTACTTGCTTTGATAATAGATAAGAGCACCTATCCTCAAAAGACAAAGCAACTTGTGTAAAAGTGCTTGTCCATAACTCCTCAATTCCCAACAGACGAGGATGCAATTCTCTATCAAGGTGCTAATAAAGAGTCAAACTTATACAAACAAGTCATCGACAGATACTTAAAAGACAATTTGCCCTTCATAAATGAGGAATAGGTAGTTGAATTCCCTAATCTTATAACCTTATTTTAAGATTTAAATTGTCCTTAAATTAATCCTACTTACTCATAATCTAACCTCATTACTTAAAAGAGTTCTAACTTGGGAAAGCAAGGCAATCACCTAAACTCCACTAAAAATGCTCAACTAGATGATAATTATAATGAATATATTTCTATAATTTAAGACGACATAATGGATAAATAAGAGACGATGGCAAGCAACTTGACTAAAGCTCCATCTGAGCATTTCATGGAAATGAAGAGAAAGTAACTATAAAATTAGAAACAAGAGGAGGAGAAAAAGTTTAACTCCAATACATCCTCTCAATAACAGCAACAATAGCAACATGAAAAGCATTACCAGCATAATAGTGTCACAACTCTCAATCAGTAGGTAGCAGGCTTCCAACCAACTTCGTTTTATACTAGGTTCAGTAGTGTCGAAAATAGAGGCACTGCATAGAGCAACAATTCTAATCAAATGAGTATTCCCTCTAATATAACATCAAGCAAAGATGACAAAATCTCTTAAGTCAAAATAAGTAATTTTTACTTCTACCTTCTTTATTATCTCTATGTGGTTGCCTTCATTTAATAATCAAAATGAGCCTATTAAGCAAGAGGTTTCTTCGTTTAAACAAACACCTGTACAGGGGAAATAAAATTCCAGACAAAGCTAAAATTTGATTACCTTAAATGACGGATCAATCGATCAAATGAGTTCAACACAAAATACAGCGATTTCTCAATAAACTTTAAAGCATTCAGTCTTAAAATATTTATCTTTATAATATTTTAAGAAATAAGCAGCTTCAGAAACTCTGGATAGAGCACCAACCTGAATTAAACCCCTTCCATATATGGAAGCAGCATAGATAAATTCGGTTACACACCCGAGGCTCACAATAAGTAGCCTAGAGCAATCTAATCAAACGAGATCAGACAAAGACTCAATAATCAAAGTGAAGGAATGAAATCTGATCAAGATTACTTCAAGCATCAAAATGCTAACTCCAATACCATTCAATCAGACTTGAAACAGCATTAATCGATACCATACTAAAGAAACATGAGTCAGAGCACTGGAGGGCCAGTCGGATTCAACTAGCAGAATCCATATGTGAGCGATAAGTTAAAGCTTCTTAAGTCAAATCAAAAATACAAGGAGAACACATCTATTGGTTCAGGATCTCCTGACAAGTTCGGATATTTCGACAGTCAAGAGGAGTTATCGCTGCAACACAATCTTTCAGAATAAGTCAAATCACTGCATCAACCAACTTTCCCCTCCAGGAAAATTGGATCACAGCCTAGTTCGAGTTTCAACATTGGTCCTATAAAAGCCAACCATGATTATCTTCAAACTATTTCTAATGATGAGCCTCTTGATTAAAATATCAATGTCACTCCTCAAATAGTATTCATTTACACAAGTTTTAAAAGTGTATGATACTTATAATGATTTGAGTAATAAAAACAAAGAAACCTCCACTTACTTAAAAGTAGTCTTCGACTACTACGAAAGTCCAAACAAGGGCTCAGTCAGTGGATAATTCTAATCCTATTCCTCCAAATGATACCTAAATGAATTCTTCAGGAGGGTTGGGGATGACAGGAAATGATATGTATGCAATTATAGAAGAACCTTTGGCAAATCCTGAAAAGTTATATCAATAGAGCTTAGATCTACTGAAAACAGGTGATTGGTCCAAGCAATTTGAAGCTTGCAGCACCCTCAAAAGAATCGCTCTATTTCATAAGTAGCTACTTTCAAATTCTAATCCTCTTCAAGGCCAGATAGTGAAGGAATTAGTAAAGTTGGTAGATTCGCTAAGGTCATAACTTTCTAAACAGACTCTAATAACAATAAAGACTATGATTGAAAGTCTTTAGCCACGTGATATGGATCCATATATAGACACTATCTTGCCTGCTGTTTTGAAGAAGGCAGCAGATACCAATGCCTTCATATCAGAATCAGCTGATAGTTGTCTTGTCTCAGTCTGTAGTTGTCTTTCAGAAGCCAAGGTTTTTAACACACTTCAAGCAACTTAGAACGTGAAGAGCAATCCTATGAAGATAAAACTGGCTCTTTGTTATAATGCTTTGATTGAAAAACTAGGCCCAAGGCTGAGACAATTCGCAAATTGTGACAAAATAGTCCAGGCTATAGTTGGATTCTTAAATGAGGGAGCAATTGAAGTAAGAAATGTAGCAAAGATTGGTCTCTTCACTATGAAGAATATACTCGGATCATAGAGAGAGTTAGAGGGAATGTTGAATAGGTATGTATCCAATGAAAAGTAACTGGAGAAGATCAAATAAATCCTTGATCGATCAGAAATCGATTCCATTATTGTAGCCTTTGAATTTTCCATACCTTTGATTATAGTCAGGAAAGTATATTTTACAATAGTAATGTTGGAAGCACAAGATATGGATCTAGCATGAGAAACAGCTCACTAGAAACACGAAGCGCCGGGGCTTTTAGAGGCTAGAATCCTTAAATAACTGCAGCAGGGAGCGATGGTTTCGGAAAATACACTTAGTCCTCTGACTTCAATATGCAGTAAACCTTCCTTAAGAGCTCTGCTGGAGGAGCTTCGAGCAGTGGAGGCTTCAACAGTACTTCAAACACTTTTAAAAAGCAAAATAATCTCGCAAAGCCTATAGACCCCATGCTGATGGAAGAATTCAAGTAGATTATAAATGAGCTGGGCACAAATGACTGGAACAAGAGACTTAAGAGCATAGACACCCTTTGCGACTTTGTCAAGAATAATATAAACATAATCAAAGGTGCTCCTCCTGCTAAGTTCATACAGCTTGTTGATGCTTTTTGCAAAGTCTTGAATGATAACAACGCTAAAGTGCTGAGCTATGCGCAGTAAACTTTTAGAACTCTCATTCTGAACTAGTAAAGTAAAGTAAAGTAAAATTTGAGGAATATAATTAACAATCAATTTCGAAACCGGAAATTATTACAGTCTAGTTAAGAAACCGAAATTACTATCCTATGTAAGATGGCTTTATATTAAGTTTTTGGTAGGGATATTTCATTTCAAGTGGGTTACCACTAGCATTAAAATTTCCTACTCATTCTGAACTAAAACCTAAGAGGACTGATTGAGTAGAACCTGACTATGATAATTCAGGCTTTGAACAACAATTTGCAGAGCACTAATTTTTCAGTGAGAGAGCAAGGCGAAGTCCTCTTTGGGATGCTAGAGGGAGCAGTCGATCCTAACTTGCTGATTCCTCCTCTGACAGCTCAGATAAACTTAGCTAATAACAGATCGAAGATGCAGCTCATAGAGCGACTAATCAGTAAGTCAATGATGTTATCTCTAAATCTCTCGTTTTAGGTTTGATGGAGAGGGTGGACAAGCCTGCTGTGCTTTCTAAATACGTGCAGCCCCTAACATTACAAAGCAATAAAATATACCAAGAGGCAAGCTCCAATCAGAAACTGAAGGAGGCTCTGTCAAACTTGGCGAGGTAATATCAGATATGTTTAAGCGGAGGGGCAGACTACTGACAGTTTGTAATTTATAGTTCTCTCATCACATCCATTCAATAGCGTAGTTAAGAGAACTAGATCTCATCATCCTCTTCCTATAAATTTTTAGTATTAAATTGTTAATAAGGCGTCATAAGAAACAAACTCTAATGGCTTATTCTTATATAAAACCAAATTTCATTTTTTAAACTTTAATGCATAATTTTATATTAACTGGAGAAATTTACATAAAAAGAAAATTAATTTGAAAGAGTGAAAAGATATTCCGAATCATTATATTTAAATCTAAAATGTAATAATATTTTTTATATTTGTTGGGTGTTTATAATTAATGTATAATTATGAATTTTAGTTTTGCTTCTAAAAATAAATGCATTTAGGATAATCCTTTCACTAAAAGTTCAGAAATGTTGGTCTTTAAATCTTTTAAAATAGAAATATATTTTTTCTTTCTTCTGCAAACTCTTGGGGATATAATCCTCCCTTTAATTATAAAAAAATAAAATTAAAAATAATATTTCTCATTATTCTCTATAAATAGAAATATTTTAATTTGATGTACTTTATATTTTTTAAATAAGCAAATTAATAAATTGATAATCAATGAAAGCAAATCGAAGAGCACAAACTACTACTACGTCAGAGAATATCAGAACTGGAAATTCAAAGTAAATTGACGCAGCTCAAATTAGAAACTACAACTATCCAACAAAGAAACTTAAGTTCTCAAACCAAGATTGCATACTTATGCACTTGGAATAGGCTTTGGCAAGAATCCTATCAGTAGGAGTCATCTCAAATTCATTTTTGAGAAGCATCCCTCATTTTCACCTTCAAATATTTATTATAACAAATTACTCCATAAAAATAAAAAGTCTTCAATGTATAAAACTATTTTGAGAAACTTTTACTAAAAAATGCTTTTCTACTAAACTTTATCTCTAAATCCTTTTATTATAAGATCCACAAGGTAAAAATATGCAATTATATGTTTTGTGAAAATAAATGATGATTTCTATGATTTGGGATTTGGATAGATGATGGTTGATATTCATAGCTTATAGCCGTAAACTACTTGAATTTCAGATTTAAGAGAGGGAGAACCCAGCAAGTTGTTATCTTACTTTTTCAAATCAATTGAAGATGATGATCACTGAATGAGTTCCTCGGAGAAACTTTGAGCAGGGGCATATACCTTAGGGATGCCACTGTCAAGAGAGATGTGAACAGTATTGTCTGAACCGATTGTGAGGCAATCTGAGGAGTTAAGTTGGTTGCAGATTTTAGTTCCTACAGAATATGGGTGGTAAGAGATGCCGCGTTGCTGAGTGTTCTGAGAATTAGTGGTGGCGATCAAAACGTCTCCTCTAGAGAAGGCGTAGAAGCTGTCATCAACATATCTCTCAATGTGTTCGCTAGCCCACACTTTAAAATGCAAATGTGAGTGCAGATATAGAACTGACTTAGTGACTCTTTCTAGTGTTGACAAGTGCTTTTATGAATTGGTAGAGCTCGTGATTTGGATTCATATTGGTCCATAGGGTTTCTCTGTTATTAGGATCATTGCCACCAGCGAATCCTTGCTCAGTTCCGTAGTAAATAATGGGCAGACCTTGAGAAAAGAGAGCGAAGGAAAGGGCATTCTTGAGGAGAGTGAAGCTGTAGCTTTAACTCAAGAATCTTGCGTTGTCGTGGTTGTCCACAAACACTCCTAGAGCATCCATGTCATGGAAAGCTTGCCTTTCATTGTTGAGAGTTGTTCTCAACTCGTACATGCTCTTTCCATAGTTGAAAACATCCTTGATTGTGAAGTAGAGAGGATAGTTCATAGTGGCATCTAGAGCGTTGTTAGCAAAGTTTGAGACGTAGCCGATGTCTCCATTGAAGGCTTCACCAATTTGGAACACGCCAGCCTCCTATCTGTACTCTTGCCAGAAGGGGATCTTCACATGAGGGACTGTGTCAACTCTAATACCATCAAAGCCGTACTCTGTGACAGTAAATTTAACCCACTTTTTCAAGTTGTCTCTAACGAACTGATCATCGTAATTAGACATCTATATTTGAACTGATTGTCTTAGTTGAGATCTGGAAGGTTTGAGAGACGGCAGTATTCGACCTCGTTTTAGTCGTTCCAGTTGTTGATCTGACACTTAGTGTGGTAGTGGGATGGATCATTGAAAGGAGTAACTTTCTAGAAGTCCATATCGATATATGCAACGTGATTGGCAACCACATCAAGCATCACCCAAATGCCCTTTGAGTGAGCAGTCTAGATCATAGACTTGAGAGAGTTTGCATCTCCAAAGTGTGGGTTGGGGTTGTACCAGTTAAGAGCTCCGTAGCCGTGGTAATCGTCTCCATAATTCTCAGGCATGGGAGAAATCCAAATGGCATCAAAGCCCATTCCCTTTATATAATCGAGCTGGTCCTCAATACCCTTCCAGGTACCGCCGCAATACTTGTGGATGTCTGGGCAGCCCTGAGTACTGCCGTCAGTTCTCCAGAATCTATCAGTCAGCAGCTGATAGATAGTACGCGACTTCCACTCGTCCTTGGTGTGAGCTAGGACTTGAGAGGTGCAGCAGAACAGTGCGAGGAGAGTGAGATATTTGGTAACACTAAGCTTCATTATAATTTTACTAAGATAGGGATATTTGTAAAATATTGCTTAAGCCAATCAATTTCAATATTAATTGGATTAAATTCATTTGGTCAATATTATAATTATGATTAAGTGGATCCACCCATTCAATAATCTGCTGATTGGTAATCATATATATTTTAAGATTGAGGAAAGAGAATCACTGTCTTTGGATTTATCTTTGTGATTTAATTCACCCTATGAATACAAAATGAGTAGTATATCGATAATACATAGAGAAGTAAAGATTCACAAAGATATTTTCTCTAGCTTGGGTTATTTTCAATATCATAAATTCTTCACTCAAACATCTAATGTGTATATGCAAGCTACTGCTTATAGGTTTAACTGGAGTGTGTTAATTGAATAAGTGTTGATATTTAAAGATAAGGGGTGGATGTCAAGCATTCTCAATGACAGTGCTCATGAGGGGAGCTAGTCTTACTTGAGATTGTTTTCCTCACTTTGCCAATACAGGGGAATTGAATCTTCATGTGATGAATTAGAAACAATAAAGATGCTTGGCACAAACTACTTATTTCTTATACGTTTGAATGAACAACTCATTAGTCTCTCTCTCACTTGAAAACCAAGAAGAGATGTGGTAACCACTTCCATACTAAATATGAAATTGTTTTTATTTATATTATATATATCGCAAATCAAATCATCTTAATATTCTCTTGTTTATATTCACTATCCATAAGATTTGTATTTTAGTAACTATCAACAATGAATGAATATAGTTGTTAAGAATTTAAAATATTTAATGGAATCTATTAATTTTACCATAAGTTTCAATTGTATAGAGCATCAATTAAATCAATAATAAAAATAAAGGAAGATAGATAATTGAGCTTTTTAGAAATATATTGTACTTTTTATTTTCTCTGATATGTATAAGTGTAGTTTGTTTGTTTGTTTGTTTATTGTTTCATAGCTTTTACTTTTCTCTGAGTTCTGCATAGCCGATGACTGCTATCCTGCCCCTCCTCTCCTTGATTGCAGCTTCAAAGTATATTCTTTATTCTTTGCGCCACATTTTTACCTGTAGGGTCTCCCCTGGGTAAATCGGAGTAGTGAATCACCAATTTTAAAAATTGATAAATTAAATAAGTCATATCTACAATAAATATCTATTAGAGGTTTAATTATCTTTTTTTTAATTTCCTATTGAATAGGAAAAAGAATAATAATTATTTTTTATTTCACTCATGATTTAAATAGACAGTTTATCTTTATAAAATAAAATTATCATTTTTAAATTGAATCTAGCACCTAACTTCCTTATTGTTTCTATTTCTTAGCAGCCTTCAGAATCTAAGACAGAGTTCTTTCAAATTCATGTACTTTTTTAAAAATATAGAAGATATAAGTAATAATAAATTCATATTCATTATTTTATATATAGAGCCAAGGATATGAGAAAATTCTACTAATTTAATCATAAATTCACTTCTATAATTAAATTTAAATTAAATTTTGTATAAAATATTTAAATAGAGTTCTAGTTATGACTTTATTGAGTTTTAGATTATGAATTTGAGTTGCTTTATTAGAGACAGTAGTTTTCATAAATTATTCGAGCTGAGATTCCAAAACTGCAGAGTCCTTGCAAGATAGGTCTCTCGTAACCACCTAGCATGGCTAAATCTAAGTCAGCGTGGATCGGATTCCAATCACCTGTTAGTCTATAAAGGAGGGCAGTATTCTCTAAGATCTTCTCACTCACTATTTTATCAGGCTTCGTAGGTGGACGCTTTGGAATCGTGAATTAAAGAATTCCCTTATCTCCGAAGCCTCCAAGTCCCTTGATGAAAATGGTTTGTGTGGCGATGGACATTAACTCTCCCTTGGAGTTGATGCACTTGGACTCCTTAGTGAGGAGGAGTGCCTTGCCCTTGTCAGCCACGTCAATCACCCTCCTCTCGAATGTGTACTCCTCCTCCGCTCTGATTGGCTGGTAAATCTCAAGCAGTTGCTCTCCAAACAGGAGTTGGGTGGCTCTGAAATCCACCATCTCTGGAATTTAATTCTCGTCGAAGTTTTGCCCCTGGCTTATCGCCCCTATCGTTGGCAATGTCCAGAAAGGTGAAAATCGTGCATTTATTATGGGTTTATTAAAATATCTTTTCAAAGAGAGATAAAAAAATAAACTAGTCTTAAAAAAAATATGACGGCAAAGCTTAAGGTCGCACTTCAAAGTAACTTTCAGCTGAACGTTGTCAATGGATTAGATTTGAAAATTATTTTTCAAGAGAAGCAAATTTATTCTGAAAAAATCCCCCCTAAGGATTTTTACCGAGATCAAAGTGATGCATATCCTTGGAAAATAGAATTGCTAATTCAAGTGCTAGAAAGTTATAATTTGGTTATAATTTTGCTATCGTTTGGGTGATGAGCTCACATAATCTACAAACACTTTAGCCCACAAAATTATTTACCTCTATATAAAAGTTAAGAAAGTGTTTAGATGTTTCCCACTGACTATTGGTAAACCAATTCCCGTCTATTTTTCATGTCAAGCTCCATGCTAACTTGAGTTCTCTCAAAATATTAACTACTTTCAGATTAAAAATTTTCATTGGTCGAACTCTTTTTATCTTCGATTATTTCTTCAGATTATTTGATGGCCTCTAAAATTCTTGAGTTGCATCTAAAATTATAACCCTCATATTTATTTTACAATTACGCTTAACAGTCTCCTTTTTTAACTTTTATAATTGAGATTTTCTTAATTTTTATATAGCTAAGGAAGTCAGAAATTTATTTTATATGAACTAATGAGTGAGAATCTATGAAAATCGGAAAAGATTATAATTTATTCAAAAAGTAACGAAAACTAGCCATAATCTGAAGAGACAAAAACTTTACTTACTGGCATAGCAAATATACAAAATCAATTAGCTTTTGAGAAAGAGAGAAAGTGAAAGAGTTAAAATTTAGTTAACTTTAAACAATGACTTAACAATGGGAAAGGGGATATATTGTGGATACAAAATTTAAATTTTGCCAACATTTTCAGATTAATTTATTGTAGTTAAGTTTTGTTTATTCCAGACTTCTTTGACAGATATTTATTCTCATTCTTCAATGTTTACTCTAAGTCTCCATTCCTTCCAGGTGCTGTAGTGGTCTTACAGGGGTTGGAGCAACGACTCTTCCAGAATTGCTGTATCAATTATGGCAGCCCCGACCACATATGGATCAATATCGGAAGCAGGTCTTCTATCTTCAATATATCCTTTTCCGTTTGCTGCGGCGGTAGAGGTAGGAATTCTGACTGAGGCAGCTCTGTTACCTGCTCCGTATGAGAATACTCTGGGGTCTGAAGTCTCGTGGTGACCTGTCAGTCTCTTTGAGTTGTCTCCATATAGATTATCAAAACCAAATTCTGTAAAGTTATAAAATTTAGAGTAATTGTCCTTATTTGCTCTAAAGTAGAATTTATTAATCTTCTTAATTGCTTTAAGTTCTCTAAAGAAATTATTTCAACATATTCAGGCTAATCTTATAAATTAATCACCTTGTTTATAAAATCTTTCTCATAGTAGAGGTTTAGTATTTTGAAGAAGTTGGATTATAAAGTTTAAAAGTTAGTGTCTTTAAATAGTTCTTTTATTATTCTCAATGTTTAGCAAAACCAAGGTATTTTAATGTGGTCAATCTTCTCTTTAGAATAATATGTACTATCACTCAGACTTCTCAATTTATTTAGACTCATGCTATCTCTCTAGATAAGAGAATAAGCCAGCCGCCATTATTCTTCCTCTCCAACGCCTGCGTGAAATAAATAAATTCTTCTGTGATAAGTTGATCAAGATGTTTGTAAGATTCACTACAAGAAAATATGTTCATGAAATTCCATTTAATCTTTGCCTGATCTGTTAAATTACGACATCAGTGCCTGAGTTTAAAGGCAATGGTATCTTATGTTAATGGTTTAAATTTAAATTGATTATAATTATCATCAATAAAGAAATTAATTTCATTAGATTCAACTTTTCTGATCTTTGATTTTTGGAGATTTGACTTAGCAATTTTTTTTCTCCTTGTAACTTCTATAAAAAAAAAAATTTATAAGAGTATGACGAACTCTTATAATCATGTATGAAATATATTTTCTAGTTTAGTCTATTATAGAATAAGCTTTAGTTTATTAAAGTAACATGGCAAGTTAAATTCAACTCCCACACATTCTCTTTATGAATCTAACAGTCATACAACTTATTTTATACATATATATGAAGCTAAGGGATTGTCTCAGGACATTTTCTATTCAGAAAAAGAATTGGTCAAATTAATAAGAATACTAAACATATTAAATTCAACTCTTTAAGGATTTTCAAAAATTTATAAAAATTTTAGATGAAGAGATAGTTTCAAAAATTAGAGTCAAAAAGTATTAGGTAGATCATAAAATAAAAACAATGAGCTTCAGACTATACTAATCAAAATTTCATCGTATTTTAAATTGTAATGTATTCAATTTACAATCTCTATTTTATTTGTTAATATGTCAATTCAACATTTGTGCTTTGATTGAGGTGCTCAAGGTGCTTCTTGCTGAATCTCTCCATCATGGACTTGATGTAGTCCATGCCTCCGTGGCCGTCTCTCATGGTGTTGGTGGAGAAGTTGGTGTGGCAGCCAGCTCCGTTCCAGTCCTTGAACAGCTTGGGCTCGAAGGAAACTGAGACGCCGAAGTCCTCAGCGACTCTGGAGAGCAGGTATCTGGAAACCCAGAGCATGTCTCCGATCTCAATTCCGATGGCGGGTCCGACTTGGTACTCCCACTGGCCGGGCATAACTTCGCAGTTGGTTCCGGAGATCTTGATGCCTGCGTAGAGGCAGGCCTTGTAGTGGGCGTCCATGATGGCTCTTCCGTAGCAGTTGTTGGCGCCGACTGAGCAGTAGTAGGGTCCCTGGGGGCCTGGGAAGCCGGAGGAGGGCCAGCCGAGGGGCTTGATGACGAACTTGTTCTTGGTTTCGAGGAGGGAGTACTCCTGCTCAATGCCGAACCATGGTTGCTCGTGGTCGCCTGCGTCGAAAATTCTCTTGGCGAAGTGTCTGAAGTTGGTGTTGGCGGGGACGAGCTTGGTGAAGGTCTCGTCGGCCCAGACGTAGGTCTCAGTGAGGACGATGATGTTGTCGCCCTCGCGGAAGGGGTCGGGGTAGAAGGCGACTGGCTTCATGATGACCTCTGAGTTGTGGGTGGATGCCTGGTAGCAGGAGGAACCATCGTAGTTCCACTCGGGGATGTCCTCAAGGCACTCTACTTTCTTGGTAATGGTCTTTGCCTTTGATCTCAAAGTGATTCCACTTCCGTCAATCCACACATACTCAGCAATCAAATATAATAATCAAAATACTGTTTATTCTGTAAAGAGCAATTACACTTTATTCATTTTAATTCATTTAGTATATTGTATATATGTTGTTTAGAATGGTGCTGCCTCTCTGTGAAAGATGAGAAAGATTAGAATAGAATCTCAGTTGTTAAGATTTATCTGTAGACATGGTAGTTTGTTGATATCTTGACTTTACATTAAAAAGTATTCTTTAAAAGAATTAATTTTATAATTAATCTTGAGTATAGGTTTTAAAAAATTAATTAGCTCCCTTGAATTTAAATTGCTTTGATCGAGGCAGCATAATTCAAACGAATATGATAATCTGACTTACATTATATTTAGTATTGATAACCCGTCATTTCCCGATCAGTAACTGATCGATAGCTTATATGTGATAGATTCTTCTAAACGAAATCAATAAAGCCAATTTTAAAATTGAGATTTGATATGTAAAATATATTGAATAACCTAAATAGATTCAAACATTAATAGCTATATAAATAAGTTAATTAAATATAGGATGTACATTTCTCCTTATTTAATGGCTAATCTATAATGATATACTATTGAAATTCGCTTAACAACTTTTTGTATCAGCTTTATATTGCCAATATTATTATTGAGATATTAATATGATCTAAAAACAAATACAATTCATAAAGTCCCTTGATGAAAATGGTTTGTGTGGCGATAGACATTAACTCTCCCTTGGAGTTGATGCACTTGGACTCCTTAGTGAGGAGAAGTGCCTTGCCCTTATCAGCCACGTCAATCACCCTCCTCTCGAACGTATACTCCTCCTCCGCTCTGATTGGCTGGTAAATCTCAATCAGTTGCTCTCCAAACAGGAGTTGGGTGGCTCTAAAATCCACCATCCCTGGAATTTACTTCTCATCAAAGTTTTGCCCCTGGCTTATCGCCCCTATCGTTGGCAATGTCCAGAAAGGTGAAAATTGTATATAAGGACTTTATTTATTTTATCTTTATTTGGTTAGAAATTATAAAATGTCGTTTTTGTAAAAACTATTTCAAGGATCCAAAAACTAAGGAGAGAAAGTTTGTGTAGTCCTCGGAGGTGGAATTATAGGAACTTCTCAAGCTTTCTAAAGTATTTTGAATAGATTTTCTTTTATCTTAAAATATTCTGAGTTTGGTATACTTAGCACAGAACCCTAGAAATAAAGTGATCTTGATCGACTAAGGGAAAGAGTGTGGGCTCGGTACTTCCAAGGGAAACTCTTGCATGATTATGAAGAGCAACTCCTTCCCCTACACTCATAAGCCATTGCTTGATTTCTTCCCCAAGGGCCTGATCAGCAACAAATACTCCTAGAAGATTTATTTGAATGCCTTATTCGAGCCAGGAGTTTTGAAATACACTCTCAGGTGGCTGATGGAGAGAACCCCTTATCAGCAGTAAGTACACATGGACAGATTAAAATAAATAAGTATAACTTCTTATTTTCTATCTTTAATTTGCTAGATTGGCGACTTACAACTTCGAATTGATAAAGAAGATGATCCTCTCAGACAAGGTCGTCAAAGCTAGGGATGTAGATTACGAAGAGAGCAATCACTATGCCAATCTCTACAAAGTTAGGAACATCTTGAAGGAGGCGCTCAAAGATAAACTTACAAAGCAGTTCAAACTCAATCAGTTTTATGATCATGAGGAAGTGGCAAGTAAAATCAAATCTGAGCATCCTGAAGTCAGGGGCATAGAACAATTCAATCTCTGTCTATACGAGCCATTATAAATTTCATATACACACACTTACATATCCTTAATTAACTTATCTTTGAATTAGGGAAATTAGATTCCTACAAAATGAGCAACGCCCTGTTTAAGAAGCTTAAGCAGAGATCTAACTTCTCTTACCACCTGGGTGCCAATATTTCAGAAGTAATCACAGACAAGAAAGAATCATCTCTTTGGGGAAAGTAAAAGATTTCCTCTGTGAGACTTGGAGACTTGAAGAAAACAGAAATAGAAGGAGACGAATTCTATATTTGCCTTGGTCCTCAAACTCCCGCTTTTGCAGCCAAGAATTTAGGACTAACGATCCCAATTGTTCCTATAAAAGGCTACTCCTTTGAATTCAAGTTGCCCACTAGCCAGAGATAAACTCACTTGAAGTAATGCTTTTATATTTTTAGTGGCCTTAGCACGGAGTAGTAGCAAGCTATATGGCTGATGACATAGTGAGAATAAGCGGCTTTGGTGATATTGCAGGGTCAGACACTTCCATAGATCAAATGTCTCTTTACATCTTGAAGGACATAGCTGCCTAGTTCTATGACCCAATTCATATCACACCTTCCATATCATTTCACCATCTTAGATTTATTGATTTTGAAAAACCAAAATTAGTTAAAGTTAAATTAAAATCGGTGCACTTGCATTTTCGAAACATGGCAGAGCCTAACGAACCCAAGAAGCCGACTAACTTGCCAGAGTACAAGGTGGAGTACTACTATGACAAGGACGGCAACAAGCGGAAGAAAATTAAGAAGCTAGTGAAGAAGGAGAGAGAACTCTCTGAGGAGCAGTTGGAGGAAATTAAGAGCGCCTTTGAGTTGTTCGATAAGGATGGCTCAGGCAATATCGATATTCACGAGTTGAGAGATGCCATGAAGGCGCTAGGGGTGTACCTGACCAAGGAGAAGGTCAAAGAGGTGATGAAAGCCATGGATACAGATGGTTCAGGGACTGTGGAGTTCGAGGAGTTTAAGGAGCTCATGAAGGAGAAGATCAAGGCCAGAGACAGCTACGACGAGCTCAGGCGAAGCTTCAGAATCTACGACGAGGATGACACTGGCAAGATCAGTTTCGAAGATCTTAAGAGAGTATATAATATAAATTGAGACAGAAAATTTTAACAACTTTTATATTATAATTAATGCTAAATAGATAAAATAATAAAAGAATTTTAACAAAGAAAAAAATTATGGAATTTTAAATTATCTTGGTCTTAAAATTATATTATAATTATTGTTATTGAGTGGCGCATGAACTGAATTTTGAACTGTCAGATGAGGAGATAAGAGGAATGATCTACGAGGCTGACAAGGACAGAGATGGCGAAGTCTCTCAGGATGAGTTCCTCAGAATTATGAAGAAAGCAAAACTCTGGTGATTCAGAGATCATACCAGTAATATTATAATTTTTGTGACATTATTTGAAAATTTCTTAACCCATTTATCCATTTTTCAATTCTGAGCTTAAAGATCAAAGAAGAATGCAGCACTTGAAGGACATATTATTGCAAATGGAATTTATATCGTAAGAATATTTCAATAATATATTCATCAAATAATTCATCTATTCCTTAAAATTATTTTTAATATTTTATGGACTTTATAATTATTGATATATATATTTATTGATCAAATTAATTTTAAATTCTCATTTAAATATATGTTTACTATTTTAGTACTTAAATAAGTAATTTGATAATATTTTTTATTTGTAAACGACCCAGAGTTAGTTTATAACAAATCATTCAACGAATGGAGTGGACTAAGACCTTGCACTCCAGACGACATGCCTCTGGTAGGTCCCCTTAGCAAGTACACCAACCTCTTCTTAAATACTGGGCATGGGGGGAGAGGGATCACCCAGGGATTCGCCACAAGCAGGATTCTCGCAGACTTCAATAGGTACGAAGGACTGGACGAGGAGTACGCTAAACTCTACCTCAAGCCTTTTCTGCCCAGCAGATTTGGGCTGTGAATTATCTTTTTATTTAATCACCATCATCATGATGCTATCTTAAATTCTTAAGATTGAATTCCAAGGTTGATACCTAATGTATAGAGTTTAAAAAAAAGAATTTAAATAACTTTAAGAATCAAAATGAAAGACAGCGACGTCAAACATTAGAAGAAGTAGTCAATGTAAAGTCAATCTCAGACTGGGCAATCCAAAAACGTAAACATTGAATAAAGATTCTGGGAGGAGGCAGAAATAACAGAAGTAGTCGATGATGAATAAATCTAAGAAGATGCATATTCAGAAACATTCGAACAAGATCAAATACAAGAAGAAAAGCAAACTGTAAACAAAATACCAAACTCAAACCAAGATATGGATAGGCAAAGTAGACAAAGTCAATCTCAATAGAGGGAGGTTGCAGATTAAAGTGATCAGTACGAAAACGACTAAGAATTTGAAGAGGAATACTTGTAGGAAGAGTTCGAAACGCAGAATAGAGCAGAGGATACGAGAAAAGAAATGAAGATGCAGAATCAATCTAGAACAAGTAAAGTATAAACAGCAGAGCAGGATTGCATAAATAAAGAGATAAAATTTTGATAATTTAGGATGAAGATGACTATGAATAGGACGAATTCTAAAACGATCAATCAAGCCATTCCAGATAGACATCATCTCAACCCTTCAGATTGTTGAACAAGAAGGAATTCCAAACCTAAGATAAGGAAGGAACAACCAAATCCTGGGGGAAACATAATCCATTCAATACTAAACTAGTTTTGAGACAAGGTAAATTGGGCAGCTTAAGATGTTTGCTACAGAGGAAATCAATAGAACAGAAGGAGAAACCTCCAAAGAGCAGCAGATCCATACTCAATCCAAAGCAAGTGATTTGCAATAAGAAGATCAAGAACAAGTATAGAACAAGGATATAGTAAGCAAGAATCTCTCTTCTTCACAGACGAATAAGAAACCGACATAGCTTGCAGTTTCGAATCAAGCTTCAGTTTCTAAGCCCAAGAACAGCAGAGTAGATAATCCTGCACAAGCCCTTAACTAAAAGAAGTTCATAAAGGAACTGCCCAAGGCTCCTCTGCCAGCTAGAAAGATAGAGACTAAAGCTACTACTACAACTAACAATAACAACATAAATATAGAATCTGCAGAGATAAGAATCACGAAGCCACAAAGTTCAATGAATGCAAAGAGGCTTTCTATTCAAAGACAAGTTTAAAACTCACATGCTAAGAGTTCGAGCTCCAAAGCAGATAAAGTTAACTAGAGTAATCACATGTAAAACTAGACAAGAGTTTCAAATGAAGCAGATAAGACAAATATCAAATTAGACGAAGGTATAAGTTCTTAAAGACCTCAGACAAGCAACTTTTTGGAAAGGAATTAAGTAACTAACGATGCATAAGAAAACAATAAGCAGCTTACGATGATCAAAATATTAAGTTGAGAGTATATTTTTTTGATCAACAGAAGTGCAAATTAGAAAAGAACTGCAACTTACACTTCCATGATTCAATCAAACCCAGAAAAGATAACTTCAGCTGGCAAGTAAAGCTTTGATCATCCTAATTTCCAAGGAATCCAAAAGCAAATGAGAGAGATAACTTCTTCTTAAGGAGTTGGAGTTAGAGACAGATTAAGAAGCATCATTAAGAAGAATCAAATGGATTTAGGTTCGCAAAGAAACGGACAATCAAGCTAAACAAGATCAACATCACAGATAAACATGCAAGACACAAGAAGATCAAATATGGGAATGAAAAATCCAAAGCTAAGTTTGAATAACAGTTTACATTAAGGAGTTCAGGAGCAGAGATTCAATAACTCTAAGAGATTCTCTACTGATTCCTTTATATAAGCGAGTCAAATGAAAAGCAATATGTCTCAAACTAGATCAAATTTAAGTATAGGAAGATAGAAACCACAAAGATATATAGCTTCCTAATAGCAGAGGATGAGATAATCTACAGCTTCTTAAGCTCTAGGAAGTTCAATGGGCTTCACCAATAGAGTTCAAACTGCAGGAGGTTTGCTGAGTAGTAGATCAACCGCAGCTAGATAAAGCTAAGCAATTTTCAGTTCACAGTCTAACATCAAGCAAAATGTGAAGTCTATCAAAATTTCAGACTACTATAACAAGGCCCCTCGAGATAGTATGATTCTTAGTTCACACCAAAAGAAGAATGGTTTAGAATAGGATTTAGTGAGTGGGAAAAAAGCAAGGATAGAGCCTCTAGACAGAATGTAAAGAATGAGTTAGGACTTGGAGTTTCCTATCAGAGTTTTGGACAACATAATATCGTAAGAGGAACAAGTCTATGGTTTTAGTTTATACAACAGAGGAGAGAACTTAAAGAAGTCCTTAATTGATCCTGATAGAGTTAAGGCCTACGTTAACTAGCACTAATAGATTAGAGATGCTTCCCCTGAGGCTAATTTAAAAGTAGAGATAAGAAAAACGGAAGAAGCAGAAAGAGAAAAGTGAAGTTTAAGTAAAAGATGATAGCGATTGGACAGCAACTTTAGAATACTTCAAGTAAAATCCATCTGCTTTACTTGACGCAATCCCTACACCAAGAAATGATGAGAATGATATCTCGGGGCTTGAACTTGGATAGACTCCAAAGAAGTCTTTTGACTTCAAGTTTGGTTCAGCTGGTTTGAAGTCAATTACAAACCTAGGACTTCATAACCGTAACAATTCTGCAAAAGAGTTGCTTATTCTTTAATAAGGAACGCCAACCAATCGCAAAAGCTTTATTGCCTCTCCAAAGCCTAACCTCCTCCTCTCAAGCAGAAAACTAGGCTAGAGTCAGAGTAAAGCAGGCTTATTTAACGCAACAAACACTAGTGGCTTTGGAAATGTCTTGGGAAACAGTTCAAGCAGATAATCTCTCTTGAGAAGTCCTCAGGTTAACTAAAACCAAGGGCTAAACAGATCTTTCTCTAAAGAGCACATTCATAAGATCTATGGAGGGAACACACTTGTCAATGAGCTTAAACTGCAATCGCCACTAAGGAAGAATCACTTTGAGAAGAAAGACTTTAAGATTAGTCAGTCCTTAAGAAACGTACAGAGTGCAAAGAGTCAGCGTAAGTTGCCATACAATAACTAGAACCTTTCTCTCCACTTGGATTAAACGCCAAAGAAGAACTTTCATAAAGCAGAAGGTGGAATGCTTACTGCCTAAGGTAATGAGAATTGAAACGCAAGCTAGAGAAGAATCAAACGCTAACAGATGATCCAAGAGCAAGAAAAACTGATGAATGACAGGAAACTGCAAGCAAATAGGCTGAAGTTAAAGCTTTAGAACGAAAATGAATAGATTCTTAGAGCTTAAGTTGGCAGTTTCGGTTCTTGACAAATCAATCTTCAGTCTCCTGGATAGAACAGCGTCAATATCACCACAGGAAAGTCTACTATTCAAGGCGGAGGGCTCAGTGTGAACGATCCAGAGCTAGCTAATCGAACTTTGTTAGCAACTCTCGACTGGAAGGTTTCAAAGATATACACTGATTATGTTGTTGGCAAGAGGAATAACAAGCTTGTTTTCGAATAGAATGAGGCCACAGTTTTTAGAGAGGATGAAATAGACTACGTGGCAAACATGATTGAGATGAAAGCCTAGGATGTTTTAAATAAGAAGGCGGGTAAGACCACAAGTGGAGGCTCAATTGGACTGAATTCGGATGAGATGGTAAAGCTGTGCTCACCCTTTATTTAGAAGGCTTACAACACAATAGACATAATTTTGAGGGAACTGCTGCAGGATGACTATCGTTTAGAGTATGACCGCATCTACCTCGATAGGCAGTGGGGAGGCGTACTCTATGAGAAGCTGAGTTATCTTCTAGGGAGGATGAGGTCACTATTCAAGTTTAGGGAAGACATCTTGGACTTCTTGTTTAAGGTACATCAAAGAGAGATCATCTTAAATTAATCACAATATTAATAAATGTACTACTACTACTATTTGAATCTTAGGTGAGATGAAGCTGACTGTGATGAACATCTAGAATGAGAAAGAAATAGAGGAGGAGATAGTTCTAAACCCTCCTAGAAGATCAACTGACTTTGGTGGCGAGTCAATAGGCGCTCGACGTGAAAGAATTGAGATCAAGCAGCAACCCACTAGAGAAAAGATTTAGAGATTAGGCGACAGTTTTCCTTCTTTTAAATTAACAGTTAAGCAACTTTATAATTTTAGTTTGGTGGAGCTAACGGATGAAGTTTTAAAGTAAGTGCGTAAGTTCATTACCTACTTCAACAAGACGATGGAGTTCGTGCGGGTGGAGGCCTTCGTGTTCGAAGAAGCGGATTACGAGCTAATAAGCTTCAAGGAGGTGAAGGAGATCAAGGATATCTTTCGCGCCTTTGATATCAAGATCCGGGACCTCACCTCCAAGCGAATTTTCTGAAAGATCAGAAAATTATTATACAGGTAAAATTAAAATGAAAATGGGAATTAAGTTAATTAATAAATGAAGAGTTGTAAAATGCTGACTGTTAAAAAGAGAGATATAGATAGCTTAAAATGGGTTTATTAGATAGCTCCTTAAAAGAATAGTTTTTTTCTCACTGCCATTACAATAGCAGGTGCTTATGAAGATATTTGGATGTCACAAACTCTCAACTAAGAAATTAGAAAAGTTCAAAAACTTATAACAGCTCGCTACACAAGCCTCCTACGAAAAAGCTGCAAGGATCAAAGTTGCTTAGAATTTAGTGCTTAATAAAATTATCATAGTTTCAGCCCAATATACCACACTTCAACTGCCAAGGATCTATAATTTTTTTAATTAATTATTAATTTTTTATTATCTTTTTTATTAAATTCTCAGATATAATAAGATAATGAAATTACATCAGCTACGTCAGACTTAAAGCTAATAAAGATAGATACATCATCTAATAGATCAAACCCTAAACATAAAACAGCAACTAAAGATTTATAATAATTAGAAATCAAACAAAGGTAGGTACCCCTCTGCACATGTCTCTTTACCCAATGTTATATTTTTTTATTAGAGATACATCTATCTGTATTTATATTCTATTCGCACTAAATTCAATTTTTAATTATTTTCCAGTGAGTGGCTGGAGTGGAGCCCGCAAGAGTATAATAAAATATAATTTGTCGAAAAATCAATAGTTTTTATAACATTATATTATATTACGAAAGCCTAAAAAGTCATAATTGATAAGATTTAGTGTTACCAGGCAATATCAATTTAAAATCCAAGCAGCATATTAATAATTTAAAACTCCAATTTAAGATTCAAAATTAAGTGTACTCATTTTTAGTTTCACTTTTATATTTTGTATTAAGATATCAACACACACAACGACCATGTCCAGAGACCAGTCACAACTATTCAGATTCTATCAAGACCTATCCCACCTCACACAGAGAGGCAGCACCATTCGCATACTTTATTATATACTATATCATTAATTTATTAATTATCAACTCTAAATCAATCAATTATTCTATGAATTAAATTAATCTGATAAACTAAAAAATTGATTGCTGAGTATGTGTGGATTGACGGAAGTGGAATCACTCTAAGATCAAAGGCAAAGACCATTACCAAGAAAGTAGAGTGCCTTGAGGACATCCCCGAGTGGAACTACGATGGTTCCTCCTGCTACCAGGCATCCACCCACAACTCAGAGGTCATCATGAAGCCAGTCGCCTTCTACCCCGACCCCTTCCGCGAGGGCGACAACATCATCGTCCTCACTGAGACCTACGTCTGGGCCGACGAGACCTTCACCAAGCTCGTCCCCGCCAACACCAACTTCAGACACTTCGCCAAGAGAATTTTCGACGCAGGCGACCACGAGCAACCATGGTTCGGCATTGAGCAGGAGTACTCCCTCCTCGAAACCAAGAACAAGTTCGTCATCAAGCCCCTCGGCTGGCCCTCCTCCGGCTTCCCAGGCCCCCAGGGACCCTACTACTGCTCAGTCGGCGCCAACAACTGCTACGGAAGAGCCATCATGGACGCCCACTACAAGGCCTGCCTCTACGCAGGCATCAAGATCTCCGGAACCAACTGCGAAGTTATGCCCGGCCAGTGGGAGTACCAAGTCGGACCCGCCATCGGAATTGAGATCGGAGACATGCTCTGGGTTTCCAGATACCTGCTCTCCAGAGTCGCTGAGGACTTCGGCGTCTCAGTTTCCTTCGAGCCCAAGCTGTTCAAGGACTGGAACGGAGCTGGCTGCCACACCAACTTCTCCACCAACACCATGAGAGACGGCCACGGAGGCATGGACTACATCAAGTCCATGATGGAGAGATTCAGCAAGAAGCACCTTGAGCACCTCAATCAAAGCACAAATGTTGAATTGACATATTAACAAATAAAATAGAGATTGTAAATTGAATACATTACAATTTAAAATACGATGAAATTTTGATTAGTATAGTCTGAAGCTCATTGTTTTTATTTTATGATCTACCTAATACTTTTTGACTCTAATTTTTGAAACTATCTCTTCATCTAAAATTTTTATAAATTTTTGAAAATCCTTAAAGAGTTGAATTTAATATGTTTAGTATTCTTATTAATTTGACCAATTCTTTTTCTGAATAGAAAATGTCCTGAGACAATCCCTTAGCTTCATATATATGTATAAAATAAGTTGTATGACTGTTAGATTCATAAAGAGAATGTGTGGGAGTTGAATTTAACTTGCCATGTTACTTTAATAAACTAAAGCTTATTCTATAATAGACTAAACTAAAAATTTTTTTCAACATGATTATAGCCCGCAAGAGTATAATAAAATATAATTTGTCGAAAAATCAATAGTTTTTATAACATTATATTATATTACGAAAGCCTAAAAAGTCATAATTGATAAGATTTAGTGTTACCAGGCAATATCAATTTAAAATCCAAGCAGCATATTAATAATTTAAAACTCCAATTTAAGATTCAAAATTAAGTGTACTCATTTTTAGTTTCACTTTTATATTTTGTATTAAGATATCAACACACAAACGACCATGTCCAGAGACCAGTCACAACTATTCAGATTCTATCAAGACCTATCCCACCTCACACAGAAGAGACTGATATTTCATTAAACTATATTTATTTAATAATATAACTTAAATAATCAATTATCTATGATTAAATTATCTGATAAATAAAAAATTGATTGCTGAGTATGTGTGGATTGACGGAAGTGGAATCACTCTAAGATCAAAGGCAAAGACCATTACCAAGAAAGTAGAGTGCCTTGAGGACATCCCCGAGTGGAACTACGATGGTTCCTCCTGCTACCAGGCATCCACCCACAACTCAGAGGTCATCATGAAGCCAGTCGCCTTCTACCCCGACCCCTTCCGCGAGGGCGACAACATCATCGTCCTCACTGAGACCTACGTCTGGGCCGACGAGACCTTCACCAAGCTCGTCCCCGCCAACACCAACTTCAGACACTTCGCCAAGAGAATTTTCGACGCAGGCGACCACGAGCAACCATGGTTCGGCATTGAGCAGGAGTACTCCCTCCTCGAAACCAAGAACAAGTTCGTCATCAAGCCCCTCGGCTGGCCCTCCTCCGGCTTCCCAGGCCCCCAGGGACCCTACTACTGCTCAGTCGGCGCCAACAACTGCTACGGAAGAGCCATCATGGACGCCCACTACAAGGCCTGCCTCTACGCAGGTATCAAGATCTCCGGAACCAACTGCGAAGTTATGCCCGGCCAGTGGGAGTACCAAGTCGGACCCGCCATCGGAATTGAGATCGGAGACATGCTCTGGGTTTCCAGATACCTGCTCTCCAGAGTCGCTGAGGACTTCGGCGTCTCAGTTTCCTTCGAGCCCAAGCTGTTCAAGGACTGGAACGGAGCTGGCTGCCACACCAACTTCTCCACCAACACCATGAGAGACGGCCACGGAGGCATGGACTACATCAAGTCCATGATGGAGAGATTCAGCAAGAAGCACCTTGAGCATCTCAACCTCTATGGAGACAACTCAAAGAGACTGACAGGTCACCACGAGACTTCAGACCCCAGAGTATTCTCATACGGAGCAGGTAACAGAGCTGCCTCAGTCAGAATTCCTACCTCTACCGCCGCAGCAAACGGAAAAGGATATATTGAAGATAGAAGACCTGCTTCCGACATCGACCCATACGTGGTCGGTGCTGCTATCATTGACACCGCACTCCTCGACGAGTCTCTTCTCCAACCCCTGTACGATCACTACAGCACCTGGAAGGCATGGAGACCCACTGCTAACATCGAGGAATGAGCATAAACCCCGGCAAGACACTTGCAAGTACACCCATTCAACTACAATATATCCCCTATCTTATTAAGTCGATCGTTTTGTTAGATAAAATTTCATTCTCTCTTCTTCTTGCAGTTCTTGCGTAGATTCCTAAATTAATAAGTAAAGGTTTGAGTTATAGTGATGTTGTCTCTTAATAAATGGAGTTTATCTAGTCTGAGAGAGTATTGGAGTATTTATACCTTGCAAATTTATTCGTGTTTCGATTTCGTAGATTCTGAATCAAGCTCATCAATTTTTCTAGTGCGAAATAATTTTGCAAGATAAGTTATAATGATTATCTAAAAAAATTATAAATTGTTTAGCGTGTATAGCCGTGGTGACCGTCGGTGACGGTCTCAAACAATCCGTATGATAAATGTAAGCACTAATTTAAGATTAAACATGTTGTTTTCTATTTAAGTTTAGGTACTCCATAAATGACGGTGTTATATTTGTATATGTTTCGTCTCTCGTGTGCTGCCGGGATAGAGTCGTCTCTGTATTTTCTTAGGGCAGCTCCTAGGTAGATCTGCTCTTGACAGACACTTTTGAATATGTGCTGCATGATCTCTAGATTTACTTATTAATCCTTAAAACACTTATAAAAAGAGATTGACTTCCGGTTTGATTGCCCACAGATTTGTAACAACCGTCGCTACTCCACAGAGAGAATAGAGTGCTGCCATGTTCAAAGGCTGCTGGTTAGGGATGTAGTGCTGGCTGGTGAGAATTCCTCTGTCCACCAAAGTCTTGAATGTGTTCATTCTGTCAAGGATCACCATGGCCTTACACTTCGAGAAGATCGAGAGGTCAGACACCTAAGACGGAGGGAATTTATGGATTATGGAAGTCATAGAGAAGTAGACAAACAGAGACGCAGAAGAGATCAACCGCTACCACTCACCCTCCGAAGGGATATGATGCTACTTCGTCATTCAACAAATTAATCATCTTTAAAAGATAATTTAATGTCAAAAGACCCTCCCACTTGGAATTTGGTAGGAGTTTGGACAACTCGTTGGTCACATAAGCCTACGTTAATTATCAATATAAATCAATTTAAATGTTTTCTCCTCCAGTGGCTGAGGAGCATCTATAATATACTTCAGCTGCTCCTTGGCTATTCCAGAGTTATTGTGGATCGGTGCTTAGTGACCGATGTTCTTAATTCTTTACATGTAGAGATGCAAATTAAAGTCCCTTGCAACGACAGGAACTTTTGCAAATGGTGGAAGAGTCTCAAATGGGAGCGATTCGATTCTGTTGTCCACGAGCAGCACTAGACTTTAATTAAATCTAAAATGACTTTCTATTCCGGATGTAGGGAGGGGAAGGTTGCTTTCGTAAGCGGCCAATTCTCCCGGTGCTCCTTTCCCTCCTTTGGGTGGAGCAGCTTTAGCAGGTACCGCGGCCTTGCCTCCTGCTCCAGGCTTACCAGGGGCTCCTTTTGCTCCTGCGGCCATTTACTGTTACTAAGGAGTCAATCGCGAAATTACTCAAAAATAACTACATGATCCATCCTATCTCAGTTTCATTTTGGCTCTAAGGTATGGATGTAGTCACCCTTATCAGTAGTAATAGCCAGTTCTCAACATCAACTCCATCGCAAAAATGTTGAGAGTGCCAGCGCGCCCTATACTCTCGCATTTGAAAGTTGCTTTGCAGATGAGAAAGTTAGGAGTTGCAGCTGTTCCTCATTGCACTTCTTAATTTCAAGATGTGCACATCAATTATTTGATTGATCCTCAAACTCTTCGCCACTAAGCGCACTCAGTTTGGAGTAGCGCGCGAAGATCTTCCATAGATAGTTTCCTTATCTCAAGATCTCTCCGTAGACTGTAGCAAACATGTATCGTTGAAATGGCATAACGTACAAAACTGTGAATCGAGTGAAGCGCGTTATAGACTTCACTAAGCCATTTTATTATAATAATCTGAAAAATATTTACGACTAGCTGCTCAGGTGTGAGAGGGATAGCGTGAAGTTTGTATGGGCTGACGAAGCTGTGTTCACACACAACACCTTCATGAAGAAGAGTTGGTACAAGAAGCACGATAACATAGAAGTTACGAGTAGAAAGTAAATATACTACAAGTGCGTTACTTGCAGGAATCAGCGAAGACTCAGGCTTAGAAGCTTATGTCCTTCATCCTCGCTCTATCAAGCGAGAGCAGTATGTTGCGTTCCTTAAGAACCTCAGAGAGAAGATCACAGACGGTGAGATCGTTCTACTCGTTAACAACCTCAGCGACAAGACAGAGGAAGCGAAGAAGACATAAGCTGAGTTGAACATCACTCCTTTTTAATGTTCCATTCTCGCCAGAGTTTAACGGCATTGAGTTTTCTGGAACTTAGTTTAGGGGACACGAGAAGAAGCTGCTGCTCTATAACTTGATGCATGATTAAGCTATCGATACAGAGGATTTTAATAGTGAGTAATAGGTAAGAGAGTGGAAGAAGAGAAAGACAAAGTTATGTGCTAGATAAGGTAGAGTGAATATTTAGGAAAGTATTTAAAGCTTAACTTAATGCTGACTTAAATCACTTTGCTTATCTGGGAAGAAGGGATTCTAAGAAGTTTCCTTTCTCTCTTCTGTTGGGCCAGATGGACCTAGCTTCCTCATCTTCGAACCTGCTCCCGCATCTATGTGCATCTCGTCGTCCCTAAGTTTGTATAGTGATAGACGCTTGCTCACCTCCATGCATGTATTATGCTTAAAAAGAGGAGAAGAAACTTTTTGAATGCGATTAATGTCAACGACAGTTCGAATATCCTCAGAGCCTCAAGCGGCACATCAAGGAATCCACTCGACACCTAAGATCTATATAAAGCATTACAGAAAGTGGACGGTCGCTATCATTGCTCAACTTGTGACCAGACATTCTCTCACTCTGCTTTCCTCAAGAAGCACATGGAGAAGATGCACATGGCGAGTTCGTATTGAGGATAAAGAAACTTAAAGATGGTGCAGCTAAGAGGCAAGCAGATACTTGACAAGTTCAACTAAAAGAGGAAGCAAGAAGGAGAGAAGAGGAAGTTGAGTTCATGAAATCAGAAGCCTTAGTGTATGGTGTCAGTAAAGTTTCAGCTAGCTCAAAGGCAAGACTCCATGCTTGAGAGTTGTATCTTTGGAGGAGTGTGTTCAAAATTAACCTCCACCTTGCTGGCATGCGAAAGCGAAAGAGACACCATCATACAAGAAGAGAATGCTTACAAGATCTTCCCTTACCAAATACCTTGTAAGAAGGAAGAGAGAGGTCCTTAGAATTTCGCGAACGAACTGACAGTGTTGAGAAAGAAGCGAGGGACAAAAACTTGAGCAAGTAGTTCTTCATCTTGCTGGTGTCTTATCGATCATGATTACATCGCCATTTCGCCTTCCTAAATGGGAGAACAAACTAAGAGAATTTCTCAAGCACGAGGCGCACAAGTACTAACTTACTGCTATTCTACTGACTCGTTAGAGGAGTGATGGAGTTTGCATGAGTTGGGATTTCGTGCACAGAGATCTCAAGCCAGAGAACATAATGATAAACTTTGAACCAGTCAGAGCAACGTCCATAGACTTCAACAGAGTTGTAAGAAGAGAAAACATTGAGGAAGCATCGGTGGCAATGGAACTTGCAGGCCTATCTTCCCATAGAGAGAGACTTGGCTCAACAGTTCAGTGCAGTGGGACATTTGGTCTATAGTTGCAATCATACTTGAATGCGATATGAAACCAGAGGAATAATACTACTAGTGTGAAAGTGAAGATGATGCAATATAATTCGCTTTGAAAAAGTTAGTAAATAAAGTAATAATCAAGCAAACTATGAAACCTCACACTCAGTTATCTGAGAGGAAGTACTTAAAGGTATAGAGCACTTTCATTTATCTTCTTTCTAATTCAAATATTTTCATTCACTAATTCAATTTTTCTAGTGCGAAATAATTTTGCAAGATAAGTTATAATGATTATCTAAAAAAATTATAAATTGTTTAGCGTGTATAGCCGTGGTGACCGTCGGTGACGGTCTCAAACAATCCGTATGATAAATGTAAGCACTAATTTAAGATTAAACATGTTGTTTTCTATTTAAGTTTAGGTACTCCATAAATGACGGTGTTATATTTGTATATGTTTCGTCTCTCGTGTGCTGCCGGGATAGAGTCGTCTCTGTATTTTCTTAGGGCAGCTCCTAGGTAGATCTGCTCTTGACAGACACTTTTGAATATGTGCTGCATGATCTCTAGATTTACTTATTAATCCTTAAAACACTTATAAAAAGAGATTGACTTCCGGTTTGATTGCCCACAGATTTGTAACAACCGTCGCTACTCCACAGAGAGAATAGAGTGCTGCCATGTTCAAAGGCTGCTGGTTAGGGATGTAGTGCTGGCTGGTGAGAATTCCTCTGTCCACCAAAGTCTTGAATGTGTTCATTCTGTCAAGGATCACCATGGCCTTACACTTCGAGAAGATCGAGAGGTCAGACACCTAAGACGGAGGGAATTTATGGATTATGGAAGTCATAGAGAAGTAGACAAACAGAGACGCAGAAGAGATCAACCGCTACCACTCACCCTCCGAAGGGATATGATGCTACTTCGTCATTCAACAAATTAATCATCTTTAAAAGATAATTTAATGTCAAAAGACCCTCCCACTTGGAATTTGGTAGGAGTTTGGACAACTCGTTGGTCACATAAGCCTACGTTAATTATCAATATAAATCAATTTAAATGTTTTCTCCTCCAGTGGCTGAGGAGCATCTATAATATACTTCAGCTGCTCCTTGGCTATTCCAGAGTTATTGTGGATCGGTGCTTAGTGACCGATGTTCTTAATTCTTTACATGTAGAGATGCAAATTAAAGTCCCTTGCAACGACAGGAACTTTTGCAAATGGTGGAAGAGTCTCAAATGGGAGCGATTCGATTCTGTTGTCCACGAGCAGCACTAGACTTTAATTAAATCTAAAATGACTTTCTATTCCGGATGTAGGGAGGGGAAGGTTGCTTTCGTAAGCGGCCAATTCTCCCGGTGCTCCTTTCCCTCCTTTGGGTGGAGCAGCTTTAGCAGGTACCGCGGCCTTGCCTCCTGCTCCAGGCTTACCAGGGGCTCCTTTTGCTCCTGCGGCCATTTACTGTTACTGCTATAACTATGCTTCTTCCTCTTCTGAGCGTAATGCAGGATTTATAAACTCGTTCAATGTTTTATGAGGGCCTTTCCTCATCATTTATTTTTCCATAAAAATTTTAATAATTATCATCATACTTAAAATTAGCCTTTGCAAATCTTATTTAGTCCCAAAAAAGGAAACTAAATTTTATTTTTAAGTAGACCTTAAATAAAAATAGCATTTTTAAAAATAATTTTTTTCAACTTCTTTTCAAGAATAAGCCCTAAATATAGATTAACAATTGAAATTTATTGATATAAATTTTTTTATAAATATGCTTTAGCTAATTTAAAAAAGACAATGTAATTTTAATAAAATATATTTTGAAGAGAGATTTATTAAATAGCATTTGCTAATTTATTATCTTACATAGAAAAACGGTTATAATAAAACATATAGATTGAGAAGTCAACTTTTTATAATACCATTTTTTTATTGAGTTCTCTAAGTAAGAGTAGAATTCTAAGAGTCTGAAATATTGGTTGATATATCTATTAACACTTTTCATCAAATATATTTTAATTTTAAAGTAATCCATTATTTAAAAAGTTTTATTACCTTTACATCACATTTACTTTAAAGGATATAAATAAATTTCTAAATTAAAGAATAAGTTTAATAAACCTTTGAAATAAAATTTGAATAAAACATTGGTATTTTTAGTTTTTTCTTTAGCTTTAAGGCAATTTTAAATGTTTTTATGGAAAGCCCTCCCCTTAATGTTTGTAGAAGTGGCTCAAAGAACTCTCTCAGCTCTTAGATTATCTTGGTAATTTCATGTTCGGCGTCATTCTCCAAGTTTTGCAAATCCTCTTCTATGGTTATAGGAGTCTTTTGCATGGCGAGTTTATTTTGTGCTAGAGATTCAACCATCTGAAATAGTCTATCTCTCATGAAGTCGCTCAAAGTTATCTTAGTTGTCGTGTAATTGAACTTTCTGTCCTTAGTGATCTGCATGGCTGCAAAGTAAAGTTACTGACTGTCCTCACTTAGCTGAATAGCGACATATGCGGAAGAGTTAGGCAGATTCTCTTTCAATTCCTCTACAGGGAAATACGAATTTACTGTTCTCCAGGGTTTTGACCCCTCTCTGAGCTCAGTTTCTAGTCTATTTAAGATTTACTGAGGAAGGTAAGGTGAAGAGGGATAGGTTGCAAAATTTTGCTTAAGAGCTTGGATATGGCGAAGTCGCAAGCAGTCGGGGTGCTTCTCTGGAGTTGCCTTCATATAAGTATCAAGTAGGAATGATCTTGAGATTGCGTACTGATAGAGAGCTAAATAGAAGAAAGTCTATTCCTTATTCAGGTTTCCTCTACATTCAGCATACTCCAAAGAGAAAACTCTACTTTTTATAATCGTAATGGCATTCGATAATTGAATTTAAACAGCTAAAGGATTATCGGAGAGACTACTTCCAAATGTGTCCAGCAGCTTTTAAAAGGTAGACTTTGAATCTCCAGCTACATCAGTTTTACCCTCGAGCAAGTCGACAAACGTTTTCAGTGCCTCTTCTTTGTAATCGATGAAGATGTCTCTAACCTCCCCATTGAGGCCTTTCTCTTCTAGCTAGTCCTTTCTATCCTTCTTCACTTCATCTTCAAGTTGGAGCTGTCTCAAATTGACTCGGTCTACTTCTATCGCGTCTTGTCTCCATTAACCTCTCAGGTGTTTCTTGTTAACAGCAAGAAGTCTTCTATTACGAGCAATCTCCACCAGGACTTATGCGTATTCGGGACAGATTGGATGGATAAAATTCAGTGAAGAATCACATAAAGCTCTTTTCTTGTTTCTTTTTTATATTTACTTTTTTTCTTTTTAATTTATTAAAAACCTCAATTTTTTTCCCGCACCTTGAAGGGTTTCAATACCTTGTCTAATTTCTTTTCTTGATCTCCACCTGTCTAAGAACTCAGCTTGATACTGTTCTTAACAACTCCGATGCTTGTATTCACTTGAGCAAGTCTGAGCTTGGTCACTCCGAGTAGTCTCACCAAGGGGAGGGAAATCCTGCTCTGTGAGGAGTCTTGTTAGTGTAGGCCGATGTAGTACACTTAGTTCGTAAGCACTTCTTATACCCTCATAAGAATTTTAGCACACCGTTCTAGCTTTAACTTCACAAGTTCAATTTGCTTCAGCTCTGCGTCCACTGATTTTCCGAATTCACTTTGGAGCATCTCGCTGAATTTAAGAAGCTTAATTAAATCATCTTATTATTGTTATCGTTAAGTTAATACTATAATGAGGTGGTCAATTTTGTAACCCGACTTCTGCATAAGGATTTCAAACTTATCAATGAATGAAAAGCTTTCCTCCATTCTCTTTTCCTGCTCATCCATGACCTTAGTCTGTTATCCTTCCTTCAAAACGAGCATCGCTTTCAACAAGAAAACAGTTCCAAGTGTGAAGTCGAGTGACAAATTGTTCTGAGTCAAAGCCTTATTGGCAAGAGACTGGTTCTGAGTTTAACTGGCCAGTGATTATTGCCTTTCGTGTAAATTGGCGAGCATATCAAGTGAAGGGTTTATGAGGGCTGAGCAGTCGTCTAGCTTACCGAAATTCAATAAAAGGTTGAAAGTGTGTTCGATCGCCTACTCAACCAGTCGCAGAGATTTACAGTACTGGTGGCATTGCATGTCGCAACGTAAGGCCTAAGCTGACTCTCCTTCCATGAAAGCTATAGTCGAAAGCATCATGAGCGACCAGGCATAGTTGTCTTTAAAACTATATTAATTAATGAATCCAATAATCTTGATCCTTGAGAATCCTAGCGTGTAAATAGGTTTCGAGGATGAAGTCCTTGGCTTTTATGTAGTCACCCCACTTTAAAAGCTCTTCTGCGTACAGCATTTAATATCATATTTGTATAGGGTTATTTAAAGAAAGTTTCTTAAGCACCCACACTTCATGGATCTTCAAGGACTCAAGTACAAGTGGTTCTAGTTCGTCCTCAAATGCAAATCCAACAAACTTATCCTTCAAATTGTCTTGTGGGTCTCTTAGTGATTTAATCTTCTCTTGGTTAACTTTCTTCTCTTCTTCTGTTAGTCGATAATGATCTCCATCCCACTATGCCTTCAATCTAAAATCCAATAGTGGATAAATGAAATTTAATGATTTATTATATTATTCATGGATAAACTTAAATGAGCTATTCATTCATTTTAATCAATTTTGATTCCCATTTACGGATGAAATTCAGACACTAAATTTAATTTAGCAGAGTTGGTATATAAAATAGTATAATCAAATAATCTGTGAAGCCTAACTCTCTGTATTTTATGCCTTGAAAACTCTTATTAGATTATTCGAAGTAAAAATAAAATATGATATTAACGCTAGCAATTTTAGATTAAGCCATTTTAGTTCAAATTTAGAAAGCTGAAACTTTTAAAAATATGATACAATATAAATGCCAGATTTTCGCACTCATTTTAAAAATTAAATAGGGATTGAATGCCTCTCCTTCTTTCTACAGTCCCATGTTAAGCAGTAGTCTCGCTTTCCTTAAGATCTGGATTTCTTCTAGCTTAAATATATTTTCACAAAAATAATTTACAGCTTGCTATCTTCCAACACTACCTTCGAGAAAGCCAGCAATTAATTTTTAATCTAGATGCTGAAATAGTGCTCCTCAAGGATATTGGCAATATTTTGCATGTGAAACAGCGTCAACTTTGTCTAATTAAAAATACATACTTATTTTAACAATACATTTGAAAGTCTGAAGAGAAAATTAAAGTCCATTTGGCAATCATGAGCTTGTCCTCATGACCCTTACTTTTCACGATAAGAGAATCCGGAGTTTAGAAGCTAATAATTATTGGATGGCTTTTCAGGGAAAGGATATTTGATGGGAATTCCAATCTCATTGTTAGTAAATATCTCGTAGAAGTACTGTTTCCTACTTTCGGGGTTATTTTGCTGGAATCCTAGTTCTTCTACTTCTTACTTGTGTTCCTCGAAAAAGTTTATGGCGTTTAAAGTCTGGTAGGTAAATAGAGAAGAAGAAGTATATTATCAAGTATTAAATTTCTTAAGGTCTGTTCGAGCATTTTGATAATGAAGAATTGAGCGTCCAAGGCGTACTCTCTCTGCTTGTAAGAGTCTGTAGCAATCATTGCGAGCATAGAATGGATTCTAACGAGCTTTTCAAAATGGGAGCAATTCAAAAACAATGGTTGAGATTCTTCTTCTTATCTCTTGGAGAGGGCCGTAGTTGTCTTCTTCGATTATCTAGATCCAGCTTTGCTTCTCATTGCAGCGCTCCTTTTGCTAGCTCTTGACTTTTTGTCCAAATATAAATCAGTTGGGGTGATCCAAACTTGGATTTGGCCTAGGACTTCCCTTGCTTCGATGCCTTGGTCTTTGCGAAAGATGTCTTAGAAACCCTTGAAGACTTAGATTTCCCAGTTTTCCTAGTCTTCTATTCATCTTCATTTCCTTCGTCAGCTGCCTCCTCGTCGTAATTCATTAAGGAGGTCCACTGCCAATAAAAGTTGATCTTCAACATCCTATGATGTGTACTTATGCCTCTGAAGCCCTCTATTGGAAAGTGTAAATGGCTAAATTTTCCTCAGTTTTCAACGCTCTCCTCCTTTCTAAGAATCTCAAATCGAATTTTTTATGATATGCTATAGATAAAGCCTGCTAAATAGGATCATTTGAAGATGATCGGGCTAGTTTCTACCATACTTTTGCCATCAAACTCTGATTGCTCTCTTTCATATTTGGTTCATAATATTATTACTAGTGAGTATTAGGCATGTAGGTAAAAGCTTCTTCTGTAATTGTCTCTCCAAATTTCAATAATTATAGCAAGAAATCTGGGTCGTTGTTTTCTTACACACTCAAATTAAATTTGCTTTCTGTTATTCGGGGAGTCAAGCAAAGGAAGAAGAGCAGTTTTAAAGTTAGCAGAATTCTAGGTACAATTAAATCCTATCAGAGCTTTCGCAGCAATGTTGCAAGATTCCACAAAGTGAGAGACAGATGAGTGAAGTAACTTGTCTTGCGATTCCTTTTCCTGTTTCTGAGTGTCAAGCAACTTAAAAAGAGACTCTCCAAATAAACTTTCCGCGACACTGTACCAGCGAAGCCTCGTGACTGGAATGGCTCCGTATATTCTATTCTTGGCCTTCTCGTCTCCATTTTTTAAAGCTTATTCAGCACAGTATAAACCTACTTTGATGCTCTGATTTGTGTTTAGGTTGATCGATAACCTCCCGAGTCTACACCAGAGCTCTGCATTGAGCTCGAGCTCTATTTCTTCAGCAGTATTTGGAGTCCACAGATTGAGCGAGTCCAAAGCTTTCTAGATAATATCTTTGTTGCCATTCTGAATCAACTCGAGGTAGCTCAGGACCTCACTTGTAGTTATCTCTATCTTCGAAGGTTGATATTGAATCAGAGGTGCAGCATCTTTCGCTCCCTTTGCTAATGGACCTTTTGGTTCAGCGCAAAGTAGAGACGCTTTTTAAATCTGGCCTTGATCGAATCGAATTCTTCCTCAGATGGGAAGGGACTGCTTTTGCAAAAGAGTATCGCAGACTCAAAAAAAATACTCTCGCAAGCATCATGGACAAGTTGGCAAAGACTTGCATTTTCTTGTCAAGTTCGTAATCCACATTATCCGAAGTGAATGCTGCATTTATGAAGCAGTTATTGATGGCTTCAAAGCTCTCTATCAAAATTTTAATTTCATATCATCGCAGGGACTCCTTCCGACAGAATCAACTCAAAATAGTTGGGCTTCTTGAAGAGCGGCAAGTAACTATTCCAGAACTCAATCGCGCCATTAAATACTAGCCAACTTGTTGAGCTTATTTATAGCTATAATCTTAAGGTGAGAGGATAATTGTAACAGAACACACTAACTCAAGAATTTAACTATTAAATCCTATGAATGATGTGTTGTGTGAACTTGACTTTCCATCCTTGGAACTTAGCCTGTCTTCATTTGTAAAGTCTCTTTCATCTTGTCCTCCTCCACAGTGACTAGATCCTTGAAACCGATTTCTATGTCTTCTTCCAGCAAATATTCAACGTAGCATTTCGCTAATATAAAGTGAGATTCAGCCTGGGCAATTATCATGTCTACGTTTTTAAGAGCTTCCCATTCAGATTATATAGCGAGCTGTGCTGCGTTAAAAGCAGTTTCAACGAGCATTTCCTCTAATGCAAGTTTGGCTATCTCCGAAGCTATTAGCACTCGCTCTTTTCTTGCACGAATCTTATCGAGATGGAATCTTCTTTGCACAAGCTTAATCTCTTCATCAACGAGGTTTGCTTCGGGATCGACTTCAAATTCGGGTCCTCAA
>JAJKFJ010022199.1:0-11684 GCA_027382625.1 Tetmemena sp. SeJ-2015 | reverse complement strand
AGCTGCAGTTCGCTCCCCAAAATAGCTAGAAATAAGTTTGACTGCGTCCAATCTACAGAAAATCTAGTCTCAGCGTGGCCGAGTGTCTAGAGAATGACTGCAAGCGATGTCAGCAAGCTGTGGGTGCTAGATCAAGAGATGGCTCCAGACAATAAAGTTCGGATTCGTGTGAACAGAGGTCAGAGTTGAAATCAGAAGCAGAAACTTTCACAATCAGCGATTTTACCTTGCATCTGTAAATGTCATTAACCTGAAATCTAAAGAAATAATTTTAAATACATTCGCTCCTTGTCTCTTATCTTCCTTTCTATTATAAACCACTTTATTAACGTTTATTTTAAAAAGAATGGCTGCTCCTGACGCTCCCCCAACTCCATCAGCAAAAAAAAAACGCAGTTTGCTCAAGCTAGCACGGGAGCTCGACCCAGCCAGTCTACCTCCACGACTCCTCCCAGTCAAGCAGCACGCAGCCAGCCACCGAGGCCACCTCAACTCAGTCGGGGGGGGAGCTGAAGCTCCGAACTCCCTCGACCATCTTTAGCTCTCACCCTCGGCAAGTCCGAGGACCTCACCAAGGTCAGTGAGAGGGTCGAGCCGCCGACTGAGTTGAGGTCGGCCTCGGTGGTGGGCTGCGTGCTGCTTGACTGGGAGGAGTCGTGGAGGAGCTTGGGTCGAGCTCCCGTGCTAGCTTGAGCAAACTGCGTTTTTTTTTTGCTGATGGAGTTGGAGAGCGTCAGGAGCAGCCATTCTTTTTAAAATAAACGTTAATAAAGTGGTTTATAATAGAGAAAGGAAGATAAGAGAACAAGGAGCGAATGTATTTCAAAATTATTTTCCTTTAGATTCTCAGGTATATTAAATTATCTAACTATCTCTAAATCTACCTATCGAGTCATTATTCTAGCCAGATCCCATAATTCTATCGAGCGAGTCTGATTTACTACTATACTTTAAATTATCTTGAACCCGTTTGAATTCTTTTGGGCAGTGTCAAAGTTTGAATCAAGAAGCACTTTAGACCAGCGATCAATCTTCATTTGTCAATTCAATTTGAAATATCTAGCTCACTCTATTTATCTGCAATCATATTTTAGCTATCTCACTGTATTTTTACCGAACTATCTAATTTTAGCCAACTCTACTTTATTTTAGCTAGCTCACTCTAAAACTAACTATCTCACTGGATTTTCAGCTAGAGAGGTCCAGAACTGTCGAGCGATTCCGGGGATAATTTAAGTCCTTTGCAAATCAGAATTAATTTAACTTTTGACTATCACCCTGATTCTTACAATAATTGAATTTTAATCTGCTTTTAATTTTCATAATCATACAAATTAAATAATTTTTTAATGTATTCAGATTTTAGGAACGGAATTCTTTGTCAGCCATTAATTTCATAAGCACAATAAAAAAAATTTATTAAATTAAATTAAACTAAGCTAAGTTTTATTTTTAAAAAATATTAAAAATAAAATTAGTGAATAACCTTCAATTTATATAAGAAATAGCAGATATATAATTTTAATGCAATTGATTATGGAATTTATAAATAAAATAATAAAATCTATTATGCAGTAAAAACATATTTATAAAGTTTAATTGATTGGTTTCACAAGTTAAAATATATATCAATATTAGTTTAATTAAAGTTAAAAAAATTTAGCTAATAATTTAGATAAGAAGTAAATATTCCAATTACTTCAAGCCTTCCTAAATGATTCTCTTTGCAGTAGGAAAAAGATATTTTAACTCTTTTACATACAAAATTAATAGATAAAGAAGATAAAAGATATCTCATTTATTTGCATGTAATAAAAGGTTGATTAGCTTTATATGAAATAAATACTTAAACTATTGAAGTAAACATAAGATGATCAATTATTTTTATGTTTTAATTCACTCTAATTTTCGATAATTACTAATTTACCAAGGCTCACTCTTAATATCTAAACTAAACTATTTATGGATTAAGGGGATAAATTTGGGTTAGTGTTATTTTCTAAAGAAAATTTAATTTTATAAAAAGACATTTGCATTTCATCCCTCTTCCCAAAATAATCTAATCGATTAAAAAGAATATTTTTATTTATAAAATTACATAAGAATGCATATCTTTCCAATTCCGAGAAATAAAATTGAAAATTGGAAGGAAATAAGACTTCTTCATCTATTGATCAATAGCAGCTATTATATATAAAGTTTAAACTTATTAAATAGATAAATATTGTTCAATATAAAAATGGTTGAGCCTAAAAACTACGTACTTGAAAAGGCGTACTTGATGAACAACTAAATACTTAGGTGTTCTCAATGCAATTTAAAATTTAACAAACGATGCATAAATATTAAATTAAAACAATTTTATTTTACATTCAAATAATATTTTTTTCCTTTTTTTAAAAAAAAATTATGAAATTTATTTAGACTTAAGGTTTATAAAAATAAAACAGCACTTTTATTATACGAAAAACATTATCATTTCAAACTTAATTTTAGCAAAGACTGTTCCAGATAGGAGCTAGTAAAAATCTATATTTATTGATTAAAACTTAATCAGAAGCTATGGTTATCTATTCAACCCTTTGTATAATCTCTATGGCAAAATTAAAATTGCATCTTTCTCACATAATTTTTCATTTTCTAGTTATTTTGAAAATAAAAAAATTCTTTTTCATCCTAAATCATTTTTTCTACAAAAAGGGATTAAAGTAGTGCATAGTCAATCTCGGTTCTAGGTGGTAGGTATACTTATTATGTAATTAGCTCATTAATGTCAATAGTTATGCAGATTAAAATACCTTACAGAGATCCCAAAAATATAATCTTCTAAATATTTATCTTGAATAAAGAAGGATTAAAAAATGAAATAACAATTTAGACTTCTATCAATCATAAATAATATGATAATTTATTATGAATATTTCATTAAAACTAAAGTATGAGAGTTTGAATTTGGCTTTGCTGCTTTTCTCCAATTAATCTTAGATTTTGATTATTTTAAAATGTTTATATTTTTTATTATTTTGTCATTATAATTTAAAAATATGTGTTTAATATTTAGTGCAGCAATCTAAATTATTTTATTATACATATATATAATGGGGGTAAAATCTTTATCATTAAAAAAAACCACAGCCTTTATTAATTTTAATATTGTATAGTAGCATTGAATTCGCAAAAATAATTTCTTTAGAAGAGTGTCCACTGACATTTGGAGAGAAGAGGCTGGATTTCCTAATGTAGATGTCAGCATTCTTGGCAGTTGGAATTTAAATGAAATCAAGAAATTTTTAAATGTACTCCTTAATTAAATACGGTTTGATTAGTTTGGCAGCAAATAGGCTTGTAATATTGGAATACTAGAAATTAATTCAAAGATCATGCATTACTGAGGGGTGTCGGGATAACATCAGAACGAGAGCATCATTTATGAGGGTGGTAAAATATTCCAATAGTCTAGCTATCTCTGCGACCGCGAGATTTATAAATAAGGGTGCGAATGCTTAAAACTTATAAAGCAATATTATCGCAATATGTCCTGCTTGTTTAAGTCTTCTCGCCCGGCTCATCCATTGCATCTCACCCTTGTCATGTGTAGACCAAGTTCTGATACCTCTATTAATGAGCTCCTCTTGATCTCTTCATAGCGCAGGCCTAGTCCTTCCCTCTAAATTCTACCTCTGCTCAAAGTACATGGCTAGTTGGCCTGCAGTCATTGGGCAAACCTTCCGCGCATAGCTTTTATCTCGCCGCAATTCGGCGAATCGGACTCTGGCTGTCAAGCGTTTCTATCTAATTCATTCAGTATAGTTTCTATTAGATGCTACCCATTGAGCTCTATTTTTGAGTAGAATAACCATGTAGAGCGATCCAATTCTTACACTCTGATTGATCTAGGTCATGCTATCTCTGGAAATGCTTGTGATTATTGGCTCCTACAGAGCGATTGCTGACAGCCAGATAGAGTAACTTTGAGAGCCAAAGAACATGCCTACTTCTTATGGTTGGACTCAGGATCTCTCTTCTTAGAGCTGGAGCCATTCATAGTAGTGGGATCTGCGATAGAGGATGCCGTGACTTTTTATAAATGTCTTGATTATTTATTATAAGTTTTAATCATTCGCAGCCTTATTTATAAATCTCGCGGTCGCAGAGATAGCTAGACTATTGGAATATTTTACCACCCTCATAAATGATGCTCTCGTTCTGATATTATCCCGACACCCCTCAGTAATGCATGATCTTTGAATTAATTTCTAGTATTCCAATATTACAAGCGTATTTGCTGCCAAACTAATCAAACCGTATTTAATTAGGGAGTACATTTAAAAATTTCTTGATTTCATTTAAATTCCAACTGCCAAGAATGCTGACATCTACATTAGGAAATCCAGCCTCTTCTCTCCAAATGTCAGTGGACACTCTTCTAAAGAAATTATTTTTTGCGAATTCAATGCTACAACTACAATATATGAATTTAAATTATCATAATCTAATTCAGATTTCTTAAGCTTGAATCTGTAATTCTTTTTTTTATATTTTAAATTAATTTCCTCCGAAAATATTCTTCTGCTTTAAAATATTCTTTTAAATTTTATGTGCTGTAAAAGTTATTTTAAATTTTGAGTGAATATAATTTTAAACTTTATCTTAGATTATTTAAAGCATTTTAATTATAACAATATTTTTATATCTTTCTTATAATATTTTCATTATATTTGATATTATAACGAGATAGACAGCCGATTTATGTAGACTGTGAGCACACTATTTGTTTGAAATGCTATGAGTCTAATTCTTTGACTGGATAAAAATGGAGTCTTCAAGTGCAAGATCTCTGACTGCACTGAAGAAATAGAGATCAGGAAGAAGCCTCTTATACAAAAAATGCTTTTGAAATAGATAACCGACGAAGACGACAATCTAAACTATTACAAACAAATTTAATTTAATTATTTCAGAACCTCTCAATTTTTAATTTTTTGGGGAATATTTTTATAGTCATACCTTTTTTTTCTTTTGCAAATGCGGACATTATTCGATATTAATGGCTTGCAAATCTCCATATGTAGCTCACAAATTTTCATTAGCTTTCATAATTGTCTTCTTGGGATATATGATGTTTATCATGTTAATTTTCAGGCATTTATATATTAGGTTGTATTTGGAAGTCAAAATTGCCATTAAGTAACATTACCTTATGATTGAGTCATTATGATAATCTGATAATTTACCTCTTATTTTAGTTTAAAATTCAGATAACTCCCAAAATTATTATAAAGGAAGTATTAAAAGTCAAAAAGTATAGGAAAAATGCGAGAGTGAATAAGTGTTAATCTATTCCATCTCATATTCTCTTTGCTCAATTAAAAGTCTAAATATTATTTAATATAAGCTATTATATTTTAGCTTTAAATTTTTTAATGTAAACTATATTCTTGATTTTAGAATACTCAAATTGAATTATAAAAATTTAAAACACTGGCAGGATGCGTAGAATAAAAATTAAACAGAGTCAGAAATTTTTAATAACCTAAGAATAAGAAATATATTGTATTGGTCATATTTCAGTAATTTATATTATGAATTAATTTTCGCATTCATTTAAAGATTTATTCATATAATTAGAGCTAATCTTTATCAATTCAATAATTATTATTTTCAGTTTTAAACAATTATAGGACATAAAAATAAAAAAAAGAGTTTACTTCTTGTTAATTGTAAAAATCATTAATTCACTGAGTCTAAATTCTATTGTTCAATTTGTGAATGTGCTGTTTGTGAAGCTTGTTTCTATGAAGCTCATACTCACCTAACATCTCTGACTTGCAAGATGGATAATTATTTAACATATTTAACCAAATTATTTAATAATTCACAAAATTAATATGGAATTAAGTAGCTACCCTGTAAAGAGATATAATAATGCATGGATGATAAGAATAACCACAAACTGAGGACAAATTCCAACTCATTATATCAGAAATAATGATATCTCAATGGCTCCATGAGGACAGCAGTGGAATTCCAAGACTGGAAAGAATTAGCACTCCAACTAACAACCTTTCTAAGTTTCAGACTCTATCTGGACAACACTAAGAGATAAAAATATTTTGTTTTTGTTGATAATTATGAGGCTGAAAAAAGCCTTACCTCTTTATCAAGATCGGGTGAAGGCATTCATTATTCTTTTAGGTGCTAAAATATGCGATAGTTCTGCTTTATGATACTGTTGTTCATGATGTTATAGATGTAATTTAATTGCAGACAAATTGAGCATACTTGCATTTTAGTCTGTATGGATACTTTACTTATATCATCTTTATACATTCTTACATATCTAATATATATTTTTTAAAATTTTATTTCTTCTAATGTTGTAGATGCTTTCACTTTTGCAAAAAAAGGGGAGTTAATTTAACTCAAAATTAAAGTTGAAATTATGAAGACTTAACAAGGGTGTAGACACAATTTATATTCTCAAAATCTAATAGTTAGTTACTCTCCTTAAAATATTATTAATAAATATAAAATTAGGTAATTGTTCCTTGACTTCAAGGGATAATTACCTAAAATTAAGATTACCCTATAATGTCATTTATTATATATAATTTTGAAAATATTTTATCTTTAATTAATAATTATAACTAATATTTTTAATGATAAGAATTTGTTTGGGTAGTACTCTAGTCATGTTATTTCCCTAATAGACTCTGAAATTTAATTTTATTTAATTCGAGATCTTAATCAGCTCAAGTCAGATCTAAAAAAATAATGCATAAAAAAATATTAGTGGAATCAAACAATATTAATTCCTACAGTATAAAAGTATAAAGTTTGAGAAATTTTTTTAAATAAAAATATGCTCTCTAGTGCTTTACTCTTCCAAATTATCTTTACAAATTTTTTGAGGAAATTTCTGTCAACTAGAGAGGAATTTTTTATTCTAGAAGGAGCTATATAGAACTATTTTTTTAAAATAATACATTATTAAACCAAAACCAAATTAAGTCTGGAATATAGAATTATTAAAATTAAAATATCTCCATTTATTATAAGATTTATACAATAGCTCAAAAGTTATTAATTTGAATTTCCAAAGCACTTAATGTTTAGGAAGGGATATTTATAGTCTCTCCAGCTTTCACTCTCTTATATGGAGGGTCGATCTCTCTAACTTACAGTCTCGCCTTCGGTGTATAATCTGTACTTTCCATAAAATGGAACCACTGTAAAATGGGTTTCCAGATCTAAATTGCAAGGTTTTGATTGAGCCGGTACTCACCAAAAAGGGGATAGAATGAGGAGTTACTTGCTCGTCACTTTGGGTTTAGGTGCCTCAGGCTCCTTACCTGGGAACTCAGATTGACTGGTTATAAAATGTTTTCACAGCCTCCTTTATTTTATCTGCAACGCCTTCAAAGGAAGTCTTTATTTAATTTCAAGTAGTCTTCAGCTAATAGCTTCTGATGGCCCCATTTATCTCTGTTTATGAGAGCAATTAACCTTTGCCACTCTCGTTAATTCTCTATATCTTCAGTGGTTTTCCTTTTAAGATCAAGTCAGTGCTTACATAACAAAATATTTTTAATCATATATTTAATCAAATAAATCTCTGGAATAAATTCTATAATTATATATATTTTTTAAGAATAGCGCAGATAAAATTTCAAGATCAGAAGAAATTACTTTATCTGAGTTTCTTGAAGTTCCTAATGAATGATTTTTTTTAACAAAAGATCTTTATTTTAAATTGGAAGAGTCTTGCTAAGATCAAAATTTAAAAAAATTTATATTGTTTTAATTTTTATTGATTATGCTCATTAAAAAATTTAAATAATATTTCCCTCTATATTTTCAAAATGGCAAAATTTGCTTATTTTATTTAAATGTTTACACTTTTCACAATTAGTTTACAAATTTATAAAAATTACAAGATAATACGGTCATATTAATTACTACCCTTTAAAATATCTAAAAGTAATATAAGAGTGCTATAATTAGATTCTTCATTCAGATTTTACAAATATTCTTCAAAAAGTTAAAGTTAGATTTGGTGAAATTGCAAAAAGCAAAGATTCTCTTCTCCTTGAAACGTATCTTATTGATAAACAACCTCAAGAAAATTTATAATTCTAATATTCAACAATTAAATAAATTTTATACAGACATATATATTCGTTTTTGTAACGATGAAAAAAATTAATAACTTTTTTATTACTTTCTTTAATTAAGCATATAGTATATTATATTTTATATCAGTTTTAAAGATTCTGTTTTTAAAAATAATTTGAAGAATAGTGAATCATGAATATTTATATTGAATTCTTTATGAAAATAATTTGAGCGTTTATTATAAGTTAATTTGATTTTCTTAGATGTATTTAAAATTTGTTTAATTTTTTAACTTGCTATTATTCTTTCGACTACTGAGGTTCAGGACTTAGAAAGTAGAGCTAGGCTAAGCTCAGTTAATATGCTCAGGATAAAGATATTAAAAAAGATGAAGTTCCTCTTGAGAAACTGACCACTAATTATAATACAAATGTACTAAATTAGTTCTACCATCATTATTAAAATAGATTATGGAAGTATTTCTAAAAAGAGATGAAACTGGCAAATATCAAAGAGAACGGTTTGCAAGTAGAATTAAGTTTGCATAATTAAATTAGAGGGCCCTGAGTCCCCCACCGCACGTGCGGTACCAGCACCGCACATACTTTAAAAATTTTGTGGTATTGCTTTAGCTTGCACCGCCAAGTTTCAAATGCGCTTCAACGCTGAAGCAGCTTTAAATATTCTGGCCCAAAAATTAATAATAAGCAAAATACACTAAGATGGAAAGCTTATATCTTAGACTTGTGAAGCGGTACCAAATTCGGCTTGGTGAGAGGAGATCATAGCATTTATTCAATATTTCTATAGCTTTGGTTTAATCCTAAGAGGCTATATATTATAGTAATTCGGCTTAGAATAGTGAAATGTACTTTATTGAAGGATAAACAAGTTTTTCTAAGTTAAGAAGGAGTATGAGAAGAACAATTATAAAAATCCAAACGATAGTAACTACTTACCACTAAGTGTAATAATTATGTTTAAATATGTGCGCCGGTATGTTTTCTTTTTTTAAATGCTATTTTGTTGTCTCTTTGATAGTATTTTGTGCTCGACCACTTGTATTATTCCGATGTTACCTGGCATCTAAGAGTTTTAGGATATAAAATAGGAGGCTAGGTTTTTTTCCGCCTTTAATACTAACACTAAACCCTTTAAAAGGGGTTTTATCTTTCCGTTACATTAATGAGGTTGCCATAGAAGGGCCGTTTGAGTTTTTTAGTCCCCACTGTATACCACGGCCTTGCGAGTCGCAGCTACTAGTGACATATATGTTTTCATGAGGAGAGGTTTTAATGTTCCAGATCCTTTCGGAGTCTCTCATTAAATCCGTTTAAATTCTAAAATTCATAAAAACCCAAAAAGGGTAAAATTTTATGGAGAATTTTTAAAGAAATTTGTGGGAATCCTTATAGTTTAATAAAAATTTAAAAAATTTAAATCCTAACGTCTATTATTCCTCCGGAAGTTTTGTTTACTAATGCTTTAAGTTACTCTATTTAGTTTGATCTCTCTAAAATTAAGAGATTAGTTCTTCATTATTTTTGTATACTCAAAATATCATTCAATAAATTTGAGAGCCATCAACTGATAAAAAACATATTGAGAGGGATTGGATACTACAGTATTTTATTATAAATTCAAATGCTAGAGCGTAGAGTCATATAAGTCCTTATTAATAAAAGATTTATACCTAAAGATATGATGAATATGTACCAAATAACAATCCATTGTTTTACCCTCAGCGTTTAATTTTAGATTGTATCTCTTATGATTGCTATTTGTAACCTAAAAAAATAAAGAGAATTAAAGGGCTCCCGGCATATATAAGATATACAAAGAAGCTACAGCCAAGGCCTTTGAGTCTTTGTCTACCAGCCGAATAGGGAACTAAACATGTGGCACCTCCGCTACCTCACACTCTGCGCAGAAGCCCCCACCCAGCTTATGCTTATCTTAAAAAAAAACCTAAAAGGATAAAAAATAAAATAGAGTAGCATCAATCCGAGAGCCTGACTCTGTCCAGCTGCATGACTGAGTGTCTGCCCATAGATCATGTCCCTCCATGCCTCTAAGGGTTATGAGGATGAATGGGAGACTATTCACCTTTCATTAACTCTCAAATGAGCTGCTGCGACCACATTCTCCCCAGGGCTTAGGCTTCCTTAATATCTTGCTTCATTTAAGCACTCACTCTCTAGCCAACGAAGTACCAAATCTGAGAGCCTTGAAGGATTGGGCGACCGGTACCAATTGTGAGTTGGATGTGTATTTATATATAACTTTCTAATAAATAATTGCTTTTCAAATAATGCTAAGAGATCTTTGATAACTCCTCAATTATATAAGAAATAAAACTTGAAGATAAATTTAACTAGCAAATCTTCATATTTTCCTGCACAATAAGCCCAACAACTAATCTTCTCATTCGGATTAATATAATTTATCATTTCGAAGTGATAAATTCAACTTGCCACGGGTTTTAAGTATTAGTCACCTTCTCATCCCAAATCATCCCAAGCCGAATTTGGTACCGCTTCACAAGTCTAAGATATAAGCTTTCCATCTTAGTGTATTTTGCTTATTATTAATTTTTGGGCCAGAATATTTAAAGCTGCTTCAGCGTTGAAGCGCATTTGAAACATGGCGGTGCAAGCTAAAGCAATAACACAAAATTTTTAAAGTATGTGCGGTCCCGGGTTCATGTGCGGTGCTGGTACCGCACGTGCGGTGGGGGACTCAGGGCCCAAATTAGATAGTAAAATCTAGGACCCGTGATGTAGAAGTGGTTCCAAAGCCGACTTTATGAGAAGGAGAGAGAGATCGCCAGCCATACTTTATGACTCACTTCGTTTCATTACCCCTAGCTGCGATCTTATTTAGTTATTGTCATAGTGCTGTGTAATTTGTAATAGAGAAGTGCATGGATTCTACTGATATCTAATAATTTTGAATTCTAATATAACAGAAATAGGAAAGAACCTATAAAACGAACTAACATCAACTAGAATATTTAACATTATAAAACATTTATGAAGCTATTGCTGAAATATTAATTTCCAAACCAATAATAATGAATTTCATTTAATTAAAAAAATAATCTTAAATATTTTAACTACTTTTATTCTACTTGCTTGAGGATAATCCTAGAATTTTTAGATGAATCCCTAAAATATATTTTTCATAAATTATATTCTATGATTTCTATCTGATATAAAATTGATATTTTATTATATAAATTAATTGCTCTTCTGACTTTAATCTTGATAAATAAAGAATTTTAAAGGAGATAAATCTCTATAAATATATCTCTAATCTAAACAATAAAAATCACTTTATACTTTCACTTATAAGATCATGATATCAGCTTTTAGACTGAGAAGTAGCCCTTCTTTTTGTACTTTCTATTAAAATTAAGGGTAAAAGTGGTCATTAGACTTTCTGACCCACTCATCAGCTCGTAAACTGAAAATCTTACATATGCTAAACAACTTAGTTGAAAAGCAAGTAGATTTTGAGCAAGTAAAGTTGCAAGACTCCTAGTAAGTAAGACCTTAGAGCTCCAACGT
>JAJKFJ010022198.1:0-11328 GCA_027382625.1 Tetmemena sp. SeJ-2015 | reverse complement strand
TCTGCTCTGTCCGTCTAACTCAATGTATTGTACTCTATTTTCGCAACTTTATTTCATAGCTTCAATGCTTCATAATCATGTTTATGCATTCAAATCTCTTGAGCCACTCGCTATAATTAACACATCAATTATGAGCACTCATGCTCTCCGAACTACCCATTATGCCAACAACATGTTTCTATCATTATAATGTTTTTGAGCAAATATTCGTATGAGCACTCATGTTTTCGCACTCCAGTTCCGCCCACTCTGTTTTTCGCACTCTGGTTTAGCACTTCATTTTAGAAGTCATGTATTAAACTAAAGTGATGATACAAATAATAATTATTCTAAGGCGAACATTATGTTGTTGCAGTTCTGTGGTTTTCGCTAGACATTTTTTCTGCACTCGTGTTTTCGCACTCGTGTTTTCGTTAATAATGATGATTTATATATGAAACGTATGATATTTAAATAAGAGATTTGTACTCAATTAATTTTTGACAATTAATTCCAATACTATCCAATATTAGTAATAGAGAAATATAGTTAATCATTCAAAGAGAGCCTTTTCCAAATCCTCTCTAAGAGTTAATCATAAGCAATTGAGGATGTCAGAAAATAATGAGCATAAATTGAGAGTTATAGTAATTAAAATCCTCAACTAAGCACTCTAACAAAAATAAACTTAAAAGATAAATTTTAAAATTACGAACCTCTTTACAAATAAGACTGGAGCAACTAAGATAGAGAGCACTATCTTGCTCTCTCTTGAAGACGCTATTTATATCATGAGTAAAGTTGGCCTTAGTCATAAAAAACTCTTAAAAAATTTGTAATCTTAACAAGACTTAATTAACAGAACTCTTTTATAATTCAAGGATCAGAATTCTTGCATTAATTTTACAAAGGAAGCTCAAAAGAAATATAGCAATGATACTCTTGATTAAGCAAATAACTATCTGGACTTTGAGAATCGATAAGTCTGAAGTCGGAGAGGCTTGCTTGATTTCCAAATTTAAATTTCTTTTCAAATGATGTTTCGAAAATTAATATCAATCATTTTCTTAAAATTTACTTGAAAAATTAGATTTTCTATTTGGCTCCGATAATACAATCAACTATTTCCTACGTTCAAAATGAAATCAAATATGAAATGCCAATAAAATTTATCAAAAGTTCTCCAGCTGTAAAGGAAATACTAATCTATATTGTGTACATTTCAAACAATAGGATAAGAAGACCAGTAATTATAAAATCGCTATGTGATCAGATAAACTCTATATTAAAAATATCTAATTCCTTCTTAATACAGTGAAATATATATACAAAACTTCTATGAAAATAAACTTTCAAAAATGCATAGCTTGAAAAGGATTCAGCATTGTATTGTAAATCTGCTTTTAACTATTTGAATTTCCAACTATATTTTTATTGCTGAAAGCTTTGCAAAATAATAACTCTCACACTTTCTATAGTCCCTATTATTTTGAACATATTTCGGCAGAGAGATTCTCTTTATAGTAGAAGGATACATACGCTATAAGTTTTTTCTCTGGATGAAGGGGAGATAAAATATAAAAAGATACTGCTAAACATGAGAAAGTGGAAGAAAAAGATATTTTTGTAGCTCGCACACTGTTCCTAAAATCAAAGTTCAATTGAACGACCATAGATATTCAAAGGCGCTCAACTGCTTTACTATTGCTACTATGATAAAAGATAAGTATATGCTTCCGAAGAATAAGTTCCATCTATCTATTATGGAAATTTACAAATTAAGATATCATTTCTTATTATCTTAGATAATAAGACATCTACGCATGGACTCAATTTAAATATAAGATTCATCCTATCCTAGTTAGGATGGCTTTAAAGAGGCCTCAAATCATAAATAACCCCTTTTTAATAGCTACTATATTCAATTTTAAAGTAATATCTTTATATAATATCAAGATCATAGAATAGTTATCCATAAAAGTGATAAAAATATAAGTACCGTATTTAATTCTCTAAAAAAGATTTGATAAGGCCATTTTTGATCTTGTTGGTATGAAGCCTCTTTAAATATAGAGATAGGACACTTCGAGTATATTGTTGCATAACCTTTTCGTCATTAGCTCACGTCTCAAATGAGAGTGGATGCACCAACGTACTTTACTATGTTTCAAATAGTATGTTTTGAATTACATTAATGAAAAAATCTGTTACTTTCTGTTTCAATAGTTATCTCCTAAGACCTTTAAGGTTGATTGGACTGCTTCCTTCAAATCAAAGAGCCCATAAGCCTCTTAAATTTGAGGATAATTATCCTCAACCATTATCATACCGAAACAATACCAGTAAGAATACCCCTATATATTTGTGGTAAGTAACCCCAAGGACAAGAAATCCCTGAATACGTAAGAATTAACTACCAATAATAGAGTAGCCTGACTTTGTAGTGGGGGCAGAGGCGTGGGGACTGTACCATCAACCATACTCAACACATCTCATCCCCAGCAAAGGCAGCTATTATGGAATGATGGCTCTATCACATGACAAAGAACTAATTGAACTTGTATTTTTGAATACAGTGCACTTTCTACTATGCTTCATCCTAATTCTATTATCACGCTACTTAAAATAATATTCTTACTTTACAATCATGCTCATCCATTACAATACGCTATTTATCTTAAAATATAAACATCATTAAAGTAACAATAATTATTTTTATAATAAGTCACTAAAATAGATCTTAACAAAATTAAATAACGATTAATTCTGACTTTTTAAATAAATACGGCCAAAGAAACTTTTACGCTTAATTTAAAAATAATAATAAACAATTTTAATAAAGAACAGAAATAAATTGTTATATGTCAACTTTAATAATATATATTTATATATCAAATTATTATTTTACTTAATTACTACTACCTACTCTCAATCGAGTTATGCTCATGTCTAATTTACAGACATCACTGTAGAACAACTAAGCGCTTGACCTAAGTGGTATAATATGCTAGAGAGCTCATTCACCTCAAGAACTTTTCTCTGCACATGACAACCCTCCCAATCCACCTCATATGACGCGAGTAAAATAGACTGCTCCTTTGTAGAGTTCGGCTGAGTGAACCTCTTCCCCTTTTCACAGTTGAGAGCAATTCCGACTTTATCTTTAAGAACAGCTGAAGAAGCTGACTCAGTTCAATCGACTTCTGATATGAGGAGATGAGATTGACTCCGATAAAGCTCAAATGTAAGATGTCTTTGTATGTTTCTTTGTCTGTAATTCTTATTTATATTCTTATATCTCTATCTCTATTATATACCTTTTGAAATAGTATAATTATAATGTTTATATGATGTTATTCATATATTATAAGTAATAAATTTTATATTAAATTATAATAAATATTTGGCTTTAAATTATTAGATAAATTAATATTTGTAAATTGAGACTTAATTATTTTATTCTTTTTTTATAATTTAAAGTCACTTCTATTACTTAATTTACTTGTTTATCTTATCTTTTGCACTAAAATTTTACTCCTTAATCAGGTTTAGCAAATAACCAATTAAATTTGAGTCTAAAATATCTGTTAAACATAAGTTTTTCATTTAAGAATTAATAAAATTAAAATTTAATTTATCCCTTCAGGGTTTTATTGATTTTAAGCAGAGAGAACTTCACAAATAAGCTCTTGACTTGTTTAGAAAATATCTTTAGTGTTTTAGAAATCTCCAAAATTCACGTCAGCTTAAAATTATGAAGAAATAATAAGTATAGAGAAGGAAATAAATTGAAAGTTTCAATGATTAATTAAAAATGTGCTTAGAGAATAAATTAAATTATTGCAAAATGGAAGAGTGGACGAAGTGGCTAACAAAACCAATGAGCCTAGTCTAAAATTCCATCTACTTCTGATTACTATAAAATACAAGTAAACCTTTTTTATATGATAATATTTCTGAGCATTATATTTATGTTTAGCTCTTATTTTCCTTGTTTAAACATGCTATTTATGTAGAAATAAGAGGATTAAATAGAGGATAAGGGGCACGAAAGTTCTCATTGAGAATTCAATCATACATTTTCCTTTGCGAAAGTGATAGCATAAAATGAGACTCAAGCCTCTCTATCATCTTTTAAAAAGTACTATTTAGTTGAAGGAGAATATCGAATAAAGAAGCAGGCTCGAGAGGATAATAAGCAATTAGGCCCTAAAAATAAAATTATCGAAATGGATAAGACATCATTTAGAAGATATAAGAAAATACGAGTCAGCGTGACCACTATATAAATATCAAAGAGTATTTATATTTTTTTGCTGTCATCTATTCTTATCCTTCCTATAATACATAAATATTAAAAAATCCTGCTTAAAAATAATAAATAATGCATATAATACATTTCTTTTAGGAGGAAGCAATATTTTTTTGTTAAATAGAATTAATAATCTTAGACTATAAAATTAAGCAACAATCATTTGCCAACTAAGAAATAAAAATTAAATAAATATATTCTCCATCGTTATAAGTTAAATATAACTTCCTGTATTCCATTATTTAATCCTCTAATGTTTCTACATACATATAGCTAGCGTTATAACTGAAAGTGGAAAATAAGAGTCTAAATATAATATATAATGCTCAGTATATTTATCATGTACTGTTATAAAAGGTTACTTGTATTACTTCTTATATAGTAATCAAAAGTACATGATTTTATTAGACTAGCTCAATTGGTTGTAGCCTTCGTTCACCTCTCTCCACATTCTCTGCACTATTTAATTTTTATAATATTTTTATAATTAATCTAATATCTTTAATTGAGTTGTCCAGACAATTAAATTTTTCAGACAACTCTAATCACCCGATCATGCATCATATCTGCTATGTATTAAAATATAGGAGCCCTTGAACCCTAAATTAAGGAAAAGTACAGCCCTTATTATACTTAAAGCAATTTTATAATTATACATTAAATTATATTATATATTCCTATAACTTAACAATAAATGGCAAAGCCACTAATTTACTTTGACTTCTACACAATGAGAATGTGCTAATTTCTAAGTTACTGGCGCTTAGACATTTATCTAGATGGCTTTATCCACTGCTACTAGCTAATTCTAAATTATTATTAATTTTAATATTGCATTTGATTTTGATGCTGCTTGTTATTGCTGTACATTTATTAATTATTACCATAAGAGGTATTTGCATTGTTCAACCTACTAGATTAATAATTAATTAATATTTTTTATTATTATTATGATAATACAATTCTAACATTAATAATTCTTACCTACCTTCAACATAACGTGCGTTCTGAAAAAGGACTTTTGACATAATAAAAAATATTGATCATTCACTCTAAGACAAAGAAGCATACAAAAAGACATCTACTTTGAGCTTATCGGATCAACTCCATCTCTTCTATTCATTTAAGTACTCTGAACTGAGGTCAGGCTCTCTTCGGCTTCCTTGGGTACAAGATAAGACTCGGGACTTACACCTTCTCCCACTGTGAAAAGGGTAGAGACTTCCATCTCAAACTCCAAACTCCCGTACCAAAGGAGCAGTTACCTTCGACTCCTCCGTTCAGCTTGGAGGATTCGATATCCATTTCTACGCAGATATATTCGTAGAATGGCTTCTCTGCCTCTAAAACCACTTAGGTCAAGCGCTTTTAAATAGTACTTAATTCTCACCATGATGTCCTTATTTAGCATGAGCTACTCCACTTGAAGTAGGTAATATATATTAGAATAATAATTATGGATTAAAATTTAAGAAAATCAGTGTTAGAAAATAAACAATTTATTTCAAATTCACTCTCAATTAGTTAACATTTTTTTTTAATTCTGTTTAAATAAGCTAATATTCTTGCCTTATTATATTTTAAAGTATAAGTATATCGCTTGCTCTAATGGTTTGTATAAGATTCTATAAATTTTAATTGGTGACTTATGTATAATAGGGTATATTTTTGTGACTTTTAATGAAAGTTTATAATTTTTAAGATAAATATATTTAATGATGAGCAATATTTAAAGTATAATATATTTTAATAGCTGATAAAAGTAGAAAATAGGATGATAGCTAGTAGAAAGTGCACTGTCTTCAAATCAAGTTCAACTAGCTCCTTGCTCTTTAGAGATACAAAGGGCGCAGCTACATTCCTATTATTGTAGTTAATCCTTCTATTCAGTTTCTTGTCCTTGTTTAACTTTAACCACACCAAAATACTTAATGTATTGTTGTCGTTGATATGGTTGAGAATATCCTCAATTTAGGGCTTTGCCATTGTTTGAAGAGGCAGCCTTCACCCTTAATCTTAGGAGATAACTTTGAAGAAGTACTAATTTTCTCTTAATGTAATTCAACATACTATTGAGAAACCATAGTAAAACGTTGTCCATCTCTCATTTCGGCAACGAGTAATGACAGAAAAAGGGTTATGAACCAATATCCAAAGCTGTCCTCACTCTATATTAAAAGCTTCAACCAAGCCAAAGCAGCTCAAAAATGTTATCAAATCTTTTTAGAAATAAATACTTTGTTTACTTATATTTTTTCACTTTTATCGCTATCCTATTCAGGATCTTGATATTATAAAATTTTCCTATTAAAAATTGAAATATCAAGCTAAAAGGGTTTTTATTATCGATTGAGGCCTCTTTAAAGACCATCCTAATCTAGGATAGGATGAATCTATATTTAAATTGGTCCCATGCGTAAATGCTTAGATCTAGATAAATAAAGCAATGATACCTAATCTTGTAATTTCCATAATAAGATAGATGGAAACATTATCTTCGGAAGCATACACTTCTTTTCAGTAAGCAAGAGTAAGTATAGCATTGGCGCCTTTGAATATCTATGGTCGTTCAATTGAACTTTGATTTTAGGAACAGTGTGCGAGCTACAAAAATATCTTTTTCTTCCACTTTCTCATGTTTAGCAGTATCTTTTTATATTTTATCTCCCCTTCATCCAGAGAAAAAACTTATAGCGTATGTATCCTTCTACTATAAAGAGAATCTCTCTGCCGAAATATGTTCAAAATAATAGGGACTATAGAAAGTGTGAGAGTTATTATTTTGCAAAGCTTTCAGCAATAAAAATATAGTTGGAAATTTATTTTCAAGAAGAATGATGCTGGATCTTTATATCAAGGGCTATCTTAAGCATGAGCTCATATACAGTAATTCCATAGTTCATCTCGAATTAATCTTTTGATTGGCTTGGTATTGCTGGCTTCGTCAGAAATAATTTTTAATATAGAGTTTCTTCGAAACTCTGCAAAAGATTTTTTTATCACATCCAAATATTTTTAGAATTTTAGGAAGTTAAATGAAGGTTACAATAATTTTACGGCATGGAGACTTTTGATAAATTTATTGGCAATATTTCACTTTATTTGTTTCATTTGAACGTAGGAAGATGTGGATTGATTCCAGCCTAATAAGAAAATGCTAATTTTCAAGTCTTTCAAGAAAAATGTTGCAATATCAGATTTCAAATCTTCTGGTGAAAATGAATTTAAATTTGAAATCAAGCCTCTTCTGACTTCTAACTTATTGCATTCCTCAAAACCCTAGATCAGTTATTTACATAATCAAGAGGCTATTCATTTTGCTATATTTCGTTTGGCTTCCTTTTAAAAATATTAATGCCAAGAACTTCTGATCCTGGAATTATTAAAAGGGCTTCGTTAATTAAGCTTGCTAAGTTACAAAATTTAAGTTAATTTTCTGCTAATGCCAAACTTTTCAATAGATCATAAAATAGCTTCTTCAAAGATAAGCCAAGCTAGTTATTTATTTAGTTGCTCATTTTATTTTTAAGACTGTTCAGAACTTTTAAAATATCTTTTTAAAGTTTTAATTATTTATAGGAGTGTCTTAGTTGGGGACTTTTAGATTCTATAAATGTAATTTTGCTCATGAAACTTTAGCATCCTAAAGTGCTTATGACTTAACTATTTAAAGATTTAAAATTGAATAAAGCTTTCTAAAAGCTCTCTTGAATATAACTATTCTTCTCTCATTCAAATAATATATATGTTGCTTTTCTGTCTCTAGACCTATCAGAGAAGGGAATATTTTATTTTTAGTTATATGTCTCTCTGATTGAGATCACTCCCTCTGGACTGATTCATTTGATTTGGTTCTTCATCTTAAGGGAAATCAATGATTCTCCTTTTTTCTTTAATAATTTACTTTTTAAACCCTTTAATGGTAGAACAAGCTCTTGCAAAAATATAATGAAATATAGAGGATTCTTTTATTTAAACAAACATTTTATTGAAGTGAGTATTAAAGGGAACAATCAACTAAAAAATATTATTTTAATAAAATTGTGATGGTTAGTCTAGTTTAATCCACAACACTGACAGAGCACTCAAGCGTATATTTGTTCTCAGAAAAGGAGTAGATGGAGGGAGGGAAAAAATCCTTTCTTTGGCTTTTTATATTATGAATGCAAAGATTTCGTGAGCTGCTTAAAATGTATTTCCAGAAAATTCAATCAATAGCAGAATGTAGTTTATAATTTTACAAAAAATAATAAGATGCTAAATTAAGTTAAACTTGATTCTGCGCATTACTATTGATTGAGGACCTTATTGCTGAAGACTTCCTGAATTTACTAAAAAGTATAATACTTTACTAGATCAACATCAATTTTATTGCTTTATTTATTAAGGACTATCTTATTCTGTAGCTTGGAAAAGTGCTTTATTTAAAATTTAAATGGAAAAGAGCTTATTATTTGTTTGGCGTTTGAACCAATAGGGCCATAGTGCTCCTCAAGATTTCTTAATATACAAAATAAATATCATTTATTTAGCTGCAGATTTATTGCTCAAAGAAGTTAATTTTTATTTGAGGTTTTAAAATTAAGTTAAAATTTAACTTATATTTTTGGTGAACATTCAGCCGCAAATTGCAAGTAGCTTTAATATGGGAAAGAGACTCTTACTTGGGCTATAACACAAGAAATTTCACAAGGAATAATAATTTTCCTTTCTGTTGGGCAGTAAGTACTCTCTTAAGTACTTGGAAGTTATCTAAGATTGAACAAATAGTTTTTTTAGGAGTAAAAAAGGGTTATTGCAGTAATTAGTGATTTTACTTATGAATTTCATATTATTTTTTATCAAAATCGGAAGGGATTTATTGACTTATAATAATTAAGAGTGCTTGGCCTTCTTGAAAACAGACCTAATTATTTTTAAATGTATTTGTTTATTTAGAATTAATTATTAACTGAATAATATATATTCACTTTAATCTCAATCTAGAGCTTAAAATAAAAACTTAATTACCTCTTAATTAATCAATGGCCTGTTTTTATAATATAAAAAATTAGTCTTCATTAACTGCAGAATTTAATATAAAATAATGCAAAGAAATAATAACAATACTTAATTACAAATAGAGACACAGTATTTACAGTACAAACAGCAAATTTAAAATGGACAAGAATATTGCGTAGGAGGTATTCTTAGAATTATTTTTGTGCAATAAATTGTATAGTAATGGAACAGATACTCTAATTTTTCAAAGATCAAAACCCTAAAAATAGAAAGTAAGTAATCTCTTTAAATATCTTAAGGAAAAAGTAAAGTATATATATTGGCTATATATGTTTCTCCTTTATATTTCCATTATCTTTTAAAAATGCTTAATGACATTTTTATGAAAATAGGGGTTTGTTTTGGAAGATAAGAAAAAACCTTAAGAGGTGTATTTTTAAAAATTTTTAAATCAAAAAAATTAATCCTTTACATTCTAAAAAAATTTTATAACAATAAAAAATTTAAATTTAAACCAAATAAAATTTATCACTTAATTCCCCTTTATTTATTTAAATAAAAAAAAAAAAAATTAAAGTTTTAAAAAAATTGTTTAGCAGAATCTTTTTTCCATTTCAAAATACAAAGATCCTATAGATCAGGCTCTTTTTTATCATGAAAATTTATCGATTTTTATATTATTGAGCTTAAATTTCGTCATCCATTTTTAAACAGGGGGTATATAAATCAGGAACAATATTAAATTGCCTAAAAATTAAATGAGTTAAATTCAACTTTTTTAGAGAGTATTTTAGAACCTAAGAAATTTTTTTTTTCCCTTTAAAAGAAATCGAGCCCTCAAGGAAGTTAAGTTTTGGAAAAAATTTAAAATTATTATAAATAGAAAAATTAAAATTTTAAATTTAAGAAAGGCTTTAAAGTTTTTCAATTTTAACTTTTATTTTTTCTTAATTTTTTTTTTGGAAATTTTAAATTATTTAAAATAGAAGATAATTTTAAATGCAAAGCAAATCTTCTACAACTCCTTATTTAATAATTTAAATAGAAAGAGGAGGAAGAAGCAGATTTGATTTTATTTATATGCGCTTTATGTGTTATAAAATATTTGAGCCACTGCATCATTGCCCCTTCTTCAATTTTTTTTAGGCTGATTTAGCAAAACATAATTTATCCTCACTTAAAATGGAAAAAAATCGTTTATATTATCCTTTACTATCTGTTTGATTTATAGTGTGATTATTAGCAAATGTCTATGAGCCGAAGTATTTAATTTTCTTCCTTGTGGGAATTTTAGTTCCCCTTTTGTTTAATGGAGCAAATAATTTAACCACTACCTAATAAAATTAAAAAGAGATCAAATTTAAAAAACTTTGCTCTATCCTTCAGAAAGGCTTAAAACTAGTTTAACTTCATTTATAAAAAAATTAAAAATTTAAATTGAAACCACCATTTTTAAAAATAATTAAAATTTGGGATTCTTTTAAAAAAAATTTATTTATTAAAAGTAATTTTGGACCCCAAATTTAAAAAGAAAAGGAAAAATAAGATTGCGTTTTTATTTTATCCCTTTATTTTAAAAAAAAAATAAATTTAAATTTAAAAAAACAAAATTTTCATTTAACAATTTTAAAACTTCACAAATTAATTTAAAAAAGTGCACGAATTTTAAAGAAAATTAAATTATTCTTTAAAATTCTTTAAAGCTGGAAATTTTGAGACAGGCCCCAATTATATTTATTAATGGAAACTTTTAATTTAAATTAATAAAAAACTTTTATATTAAAAATTCAAGTTGTACAATATCAATACCTTAAACAAAATATTGCTTAAGTATCATTTTTACATGAAACAATTACCCCTTCATTTTCTAAACCACACACCATCCAGTCTATCGACTAAAATTTAGTACCCTTCGTCGTTTTTGTCAAGAAAACTTTAATTTAAGAATTTAATGGGAAAAAAAGGATTTATTGGTGCAATAAATAGAGCTTCTTCAAAAGATCTAGCAATATTATCCAAGCTAGATGGAATATAGA
>JAJKFJ010022197.1:0-12028 GCA_027382625.1 Tetmemena sp. SeJ-2015 | reverse complement strand
CCCCCGGGCTTCTGAAAGACAACCCAAAAAAACCTAAAAGGAAAAAAAAAACCCTTGTAGCTTGGGAAACCGAGAGCAAGTCCTATTTCCGTAGTTCGGGCTTGCTGCCCATCTGCATAAACTGAGTGTTTGCGCCATAGATCTCGTCCCTCCAGGGCCTAAAAGGATAAGGAGGGTGAGGGGGAAAAACCACTCACCTTTGAATATTTTCCCCCCAATGGGGCAGCTAAAAACCCCCTTTCCCTTAGGGCTTCGGCTCCCAAATTATCCCTTGCCTCTTTTAAGCACTCACCCAAACCACCCAAAATGGTTTAAACCAAAACCCAGAAACCTTTTCGGGGAAAAGGGGGGGGCCGGGTTGCCTAGTCCCGGGTTTCGTGTGGGTCCTAATTTTAACTTTCTAATTTAATAATTTCGGGTTAAAAAATCCCCAAATAAGCCCTAAAACGCGTTTCCCACTCGTTAAACTTTTTGTACGTTATGCCATTTCAACGATAGATGTTTTTTACTTTTACGGAGAGATCTTGAGATAATGAAACTATATATGGAAGATCTTCGCGCGCTACCCCAAACAAAAGTGCGCTTAGTGGCGAAGATTTTGAGGATAAATCAAATAATTAAATGTGCACATCTTAAAAACTTAGAAGTGGGGGATGGGGGAACAGCTTGAAAACTCCTAGCTTTCTCTTTCTGAAAAGTAATTTCAAATGCGAGAAGTAAGTGGGGGCTGGCACTCTCAGCATTTTTGCGATTACTATTTGAAAAGGGTGACTAAAATTCCAATATTTTTAGAGTAAAAATGAAAATTAGGATGGATTCTTTTTGTATTTAAATTTTTTTGATTTAATTTTCGCGTTTGACCCCGCTTTTTAATAAGTACTAATAAAAAAAATGAATTATACACAACTTACCCTTTACTTTCTTATCAAAAATTATGGAATTATGAAGGGGTTAGATCATTTCCCTGAATTTTAAAAAAATTTTTTTAATTTATTTTGGCCCTAAAAACCTTTTTCCAAAATTTTAAATAAAATTTTTTTAATTTTCTTAATTTTTTTCAAAGACTCCAGTAATTGTGAATATCTCATAGTTTTAGATGACATATATAAGTGAATTTTCATAATTGTAAGCAAGAAAATAAGCTTCTCCCTTGCAGTCAGCATTTTAGTAATAAGAATACATTTTTTGGATTTTTATTTAATTTAAAGTGATTGTCATTTGCTTCCACAAATTTAGTACAATCCATTGGAAGTTAATCACTTCTTTAATCAGAAGTGACTTGCTCTTGGCTCGCTAAGAACTGAGAAATGTTGTAGAAAATAAACCCCAAACCCTAATTACTCAAGGAGAGATGGGGTGAGTAGAGAGGAGAAATGTGCAGATTAAATTCCATGTGAAAAGGCTAAAAAAGTTGTGAGATATGATAAACCCCAAAAAAAATCACCCAGGTGAAGAGATTGAGTGGATGGTGAAGAAATGTGCAAGGTTAATTACATGTGATCGGTCTCGATAGAGTCGTTAGGCCAGGTTCCGTGATCAAGTCAGGAGAGATCAATAATCCTGTTGCAAAATGCCGAAAGTCATTCCCTGTGCATCCATTCAGCTGCAGCATCCAGTCTCTGGCCCTGAGCCAAACCTCGAGCAATAGACTACTGTAGTCTGATGGCCATACCGTTCTCAGGCAGAGAAACCGAAAAGTATAAGTGCCCAATTATGAGGTGATTGATCAGCGCCTTTGGCATCTCCGAGTCGCGTCCCCTTATTTACTATTAACTTAATATTTAACATTATAACTCAAACGAAGGGCTCGGGTGGTCGCAGTTGAGGAATATGCTGACTGGATGCAATGAAGCGGCTCAGTGTCTTTACAGTGGTGCTCATCTCTGAACTCCTTCTCTTTCTCACACTGCCATGACTGTAGCGACTCAGATCATATCCTCTCTTTTGCTCTTAATCCTCATCTTTCCTCACTCTCTCTGGAGGCATGCCACATACTCCCCTACACGCAGAGGTCTTAGGCTCATCTCCTCAGCTTATTAGCTCCTCAAAATGGCATGTGCAACACCTCTCTCAAATCTCCGGCTCCCTCTTCGCTTACATGGCCTTGCGGATCCCGCCAGACTTGCAGGAAGCCACCCTCCTCATCTCTCCGAGAGCTAACGATCTCTGGGCTGTATGAGTGACTCCTCGGCAGGCAGCCCTCCGTCTTCGAGCACCTCCGGCTCACCAAAAGCGTGACTGGGTGACTTACTGGTGCGGTACTTCTACTAAGCCCAGCCTCTAACGCCGGTTGGTTAGTCCGACTAGCTTCCCTCACTCATCTTCCCGGACTAGCTCCAGGACTCGGGCGCATGCGAGTTTGCCTACTTCAACTTTGAGAGGTCCTCCCACACTTAAGAATGACGAAGTGCCGCGTTCTTTCCTCATCCAACGGATAGTGCTGAGAAGGCTGTGACCTTCTAGCCTGGAAAGCGTGAGAAACCTCACAACTTTCCTGTTTGGACTTCCGATTGAATTAGGAAGGAGGTTACTCGGCATCTAGAATCACTCATCAGGGTTGAAGGCTTTATTCTAGCCATTATAGAGCTCAACTAGGCAACCAATGCTGAGGATCCCAAGAATGCGGCATTAGAACTCCTCTCCTCCTAAAGGGCTCCTAGCAACAAATGAGATTGAGAAGATCTCTTCGGCCTCTCCCACTTGACTCACCCGTCGCCTCTTCTGGTAATCGATAAGTGAGAATGAGCTTTCCGAAGGGCTTTCGGGAATAACGGGCATATGTAAGTGGTTTAAGCCGAAGCTACCACCGATCTTCGAGCCATCGGCTTTAGTAAGTTGATGCCGACGCTCAAGGCCTCCCAAGGCTCAATCGCTGCTCCGCGGTTTTATACTTACAACATGGTACAGGCAGTTCGCGAAAGTCTTAAGAAGCCTCCAGTTTGGATGTGGAGAAGAGGGTTGTCGCGCATCTTCCTTGTGCCCCGCCAGAGGGAGGGAGCTCACTGGCCGCCAAATACCCAGAAGAACTATCAACTTACCAATAATTCTCTCGTTGCCTTGAATAGAGTAGTCTATAGCTCCACCAAGGCCATCTCAATCTTCACTAAGCTCAAGGTCTCTGCAAGCAGGATCGCTGTTGGCCGCACCTTGTCATGACGATTCTATTTTCAAACCCCCGTCAGACACCAGTCATCGAAATCCTCGCCATTGATTCGTGAACTCACCAATGTGGGAAGCTAAGCTCTTGGATATGGTACGGGAACATCAGACGACTCCTAGACTCCGTAGCATCAAACCTCCGCGCTGGTCTCCTCGTTTGGTTTGATAAGGCGAGGATGTTAGGGCGATTGGAATATCCCCTATTCGGCGGTTAAATAAGGTCGATGATACCACCCACGAAGTCTCAAACCATGTCTAGAGACCTCTGGCTGACCTTCTAACTTCGGCAGGATGTCTGGCGTCGGCCCGCTGGGCGACTTTGAGCTTTAGCGAGAGAGAGATCGAATTTAATTTCAGTTAACCCATCTTTGTCAAATAAAGTTCCTAGAAATAAAATATAATTTATAGAGGCTAGTTTGATTAATAAAGAGCTTAGGAATTAATACTCCATCAAATCATTCTCCTCTTGTCTAAGGATCAAAGCCTAAGGCTTTCCCTCGTCGTCTATGATGCCGCCCTCATGAAGATGTATGAAAAATTACTTGTAGCTTATAAGATCTCCGACCTGATATTTGAGCTGGCCAATTTCCTCCCTCACGCTTGATTTCCTGCATGTAGCGAGTCTTGCATTTCGTGGCGATTGGACTTTCCTTGACTTCTTCTTCCCTTGGGAGCAGCCTCTCCTTTCTCTTTGCACTCTGCATGATGAAGGCTGATCGACCTTTCTAAACTATAGCAGGATCAACTTGAAAGACGCCTCACCACTGAATAAAACGGAGACAGAGAGAGCTTTGGCGAACTCAGGCTTCATATGCACCAAGGAGTTTTGGCTGCAATCGAGTTTCTCACTTCTCGTCTTTTTGCCGCTCGAACCATCTCATTGACACCGTCTGAGTCTAAGGAGAGCAGCACATCTGTAATCCAATTTTTGTCCAGGTGCAGCCAGTCGCACTAGTCGGTGAGATACCTGAGCATTGATGACCTTTAAGAGGCATCATCTAGGAAATCCTCCGCAGTCAGACCTTAAATCTGAGGAACTGCAGCCACCTACACATCACTTCTCTTCAAGTACTACAAGATTTAAGTTTATGTGTTAACCTCCTTCTCACCTGTGAGAATGCTCCTGAAGAAGTAGATGTTGGAGCAATTCATCTTCGGGAGATAAACACCATATTCCTAAGTATGGAAGTCATAAAGCTCCTTCTTACTCCAGATCTTTTACTTCACTTCCTTGACGTGAACTTAAGTGAGCTATCTATCCATCTCTTACTAAAACCTGATTTGCAAGGCATTCACTCTGTCGTTGAGGAGAGATAACTATTAATTAATTAGTAAATTATAATTAAAATTAATAAGTCATAGTAAATATGTAAGTACCTCGCCGAGGGTGCGAATCTTCTCTTTACTTTTCTGTCTCTGCTCAAGATAATTAACTCTTCCCATTTTTAGGTAAGGAATACAAGTCAAAGGTTACATTCAGTAAACTCTGAATGATTTCTTGTCAAGTACGCCCAGAGTCACAAGGAGGAGGAGCAATTGATCTTTAAGAAAATGAAGAGGGAGCAGTTGGATCATAGGACCTCGAGGAAACAGGGATTTGTCAGACTACAGGAGTCATCATCGCTGGCGATCCCAAGTTTATTCCGAGATCATTAAAACCTCTCACTCACTCAAGGCTGTACGAACTTGTGATGCAAGCAAGGGCGCGTCTGGAAGGCAAGGCTTTTCATGTCACGATCCTTGACCCTAGAAGCCACCTCAAATAAAATGAAAGCTTAGAGAACTAAGCACCGCTCTTAACAGATAAAGAGCTGAAGTCTCTCGAGGATCTGGCAGTTCAGCTTTAGTCCCATCTTTTTTAGCATGGGCTATCATATTCACTCTCGCCATCAGGTTAATTAGCACAGTAGAAGAATGGAGAGGAAGCCAGAGAAATATTTAAGAACGTGCCTTTCCTCAGAAGAGTAAGTATTCCTGGTGTTTAACTGGAGTTCTTATGAGTCAGTCATTGGGAATCCAGAAGATATCGCTAAAATCTAGAGAGGGTTCTGCTTGAGGAGAAACGGCGGCGCATGATCAGAATGAGCGAGCAGGGGTCCTGCACAAAGTATGCCTTGATGAAGAGATTCAGGATCAAGCGAAATGCATTAGAGAAGTTAGTGAAATCACCTTGACCTAATGGAGTTGAAAGATCACAGATGAGAGGCTTCCCTTCAAGTCTTCTGGAAGTCTAAGTCAAAAGAGAGTAACAAGAAGACAAAAGAGGAAGTAATCTATTCCTTGACTTTGAGAACTGCACGAGGAAATGGTAAGTGTGAAAGTTCTAAGGACCCCACTTCGACACATGGTTGAATGACGAAACTGAAACTATGAATGTCCTTCAAGAAGGTCTATGAAGTCGACATTCAAAACCCCATAATATGATAAGAAAGTGAAAATAAGTTGTGTAATTAATTTCTTTATTAATACTTATAATAATACTAGTCAAACGCGAAATTACTCAAAAATAACTACATGATCCATCCTATCTCAGTTTCATTTTTACTCTAAGGTATGGATGTAGTCATCCTTATCAGTAGTAATAGCCAGTTCTCAACATCAACTCCATCGACAAAAATGTTGAGAGTGCCAGCGGGCTCTAAACTCTTGCATTTTAAAGTTGCAGATGAGAAATTTTGGAGTTGCAGCTGTTCCTCTTCGCAGTTCTAAGTTTTAAATGTTTCACATCAAATTATTTGATTGATCCTCAAACTCTTCACCACTAAGCGCACTTCAGTTTGGAGTAGCGCGCCGAAGATCTTCCATAGATAGTTTCCTTATCCAAAATCTCTCCGTAGACTGTAGCAAAATTATCGTTGAAATGGCTTAAAAAAAACAAAATTGTGAATTGAATGAAGCACGTTATAGACTTCACTAAGCCATTTTTTTTTAATAATCTGAAAAATATTTCTCTGCTCAGATGAAGGGATAGCGTGGGAAATTTGTATTTGGGTGACGGGCTGGGTTTAACAAAAACACCTTCCCTTAAAAAAGAGTTGGTACAAAAATCAAAGAAAAACATAAAAAGTTTACAAATAGAAAATAAAAATAACTACAAGTGCTTTTCTTTTAAAAAATCAGCGAAGACTCAGGCTTAGAAGCCCTTTTGTCCTTTTCCTCGCTTATCAAGCGAGAGCAGTATGTTTCGTTCCTTAAGAAGCTCAGAAAGAAAATCACAGAAAGGTGAGATCGTTCAAAATCGTTGACAACCTCGCGTACACAAGAAAAAGGAAGCGAAGAAGGGGATTTCGCTGATTTTAAAATCACTCCCGTTTTTAATGTTCCATAAATTGCCAGGGTTTAAAGGCATTGAGTTTTTCTGGGAAACTTAGTTTAAAGGGGCACTATAAAAAAGCTGCTGCTCTATCACTTTATGCATGATTAAGCTATAGATACAGAGGATTTAATAGTGAAAAGTTTTAAAAGAGCGGGAGCTTCTTATAGTGTCCCTTAACTAAATTCCATTTAAAACTCAATGCCGTTGAACTCTGGCGAGTAAAGGGAAAATTAAAAACAGGAATGTTCAAATCAGCGTATCCTTCTTCGCTTCCTTTGTCTTGTGTACGCGAGGTTGTCAAAAAGAGTAGAACGATCTCACCGTCTGTTTATCTTTTCTCTGAGCTTCTTAAGGAAACGCAACATACTGCTCTCGCTTTAAAAGAGCGAGGATGAAGGGCATAAGCTTCTAAGCCTGAATCTTCGCTGATTTCCTGCCCCAAAAACTTGAAAATTATAAAATTAAAATTTCTTTTTTAAAACTTTTATTTTTGTGCTTCTTTAAAAACTCTTCTTTAAAGAAGGGTGTTTGTGTGAAAACAGCTTCGTCAGCACATAAAAACTTCACGCTATCCCTCTCCCACCTGGAGCAGCTAATCGTAAAATATATTTAAGTTTATTATAATAAAAAGGCTTATTGGGAAATCTTTAACGCGCTTTTACTCGATTCACAAAATTTTGTTCGTTATGCCATTTCATCGATAGATGTTTTTCTAAAGTCTTCGGAGAATCGAAAATAATGAAATAGAAAATGGAAGATCTTTTTCGCGCCCACTCCAAACTGAAGTGCCCCCTTAGTGGGGAAAATTTAGAATTTCGATGAGGAACAGCTGCAACTCCTAACTTTCTTATTGCAAAAACTTTTCAAATCAATTTTAGTGGGGCGCTGGCCCTCTCAACATTTTTGTCGATGGAGTTGATATTGAGAACTGGCTATTTTTTACTGATAAGTGTGACTACATCCATACCTTGAGTAAAAAAGAAACTGAGATAGGTGGATAAAGTAGTTATTTTTGAGTAATTTTGCGTTTTTACTCGCATGATTAATTTTTAAAAATTTAAAAAAGAAATGAATTATACACAACTTATTTTCACTTTCTTATGGGATTTTTGAATGTGGCGAGCTCTTACAGACTCTTCCATTCGTCTCCACACCAGAAAGCTCGAGGCCTGCCACATTGGTCGTCCTCTCTCATTTGTTCAGGAATGCCTCACACCTCCATTAACATGGAGGTAGACCTAAAGACAACGCATAGGTTCTAACGTGAAGACTGGACATCCGAAATGCGCTTTAGTCGGCAGAGAACTAGAAATTTTTTGAAGGCTTTCTCTCAAGCGGCAGAAACTGACCCTCTTCTCAAGGCCCGATAACTAGTGCTCCGCTCAATCAAGATTCTTGCATTTATAAGGGTGATCTCCTATAGAGCCTCGGTTCCGAGCTCCTGCAAAGGGCGCCGATCACGGAGAGCGAAGCCCTCAATCGATGCGAATGCTAACCATGCGTGAGTCACAAAGCCTGTGAGCATCTTTATCTTGAGACGTCAAGCACCATCTTGGCTACCGCCTTTCATGACTTTTTACGTTGCAGCATTATAAGAGAGCAGAAAGCGTTTCATTCCTCTAGGCTTTATTTTAAGTAGGGCTTCATCCTGGACCACTAGGCGAACGATATAGTACGATCATGAAGTCTTTAGTTATCTTTCTTCTCAAGGGCCATCTGATCCCACGTGGGATAGCTGAGAAGGTAGTGCGCTAGGACCAGCCTCTAGCGAAGTGCACTCTCTAGCAAATTGAGTTACGAGCTCCCTGCAGTCGAGGGACGCACTCTGGGATATGATCAAGCAGATTAGACTGATGGAGATCTCTCCAGTGTGGGCGCCCCAGGCACATTGCCTTTAAACCTCACGAAGAAGAGCAATGATCTTCCCTTCGCTGCTGGCGATAGAGGAAACTTATTGATTCCCAATCTGTAGGCTGCTTCAGACTGTGAGTCGCCAAGGTTTTTCATAGATGCTCTTCCAAATAGATCTTGGATGCCCACCTCCTGTTGCGGCTGGTAAGTTTCCCTCGAATGATGTTAAGATCATTCTGACTGGCCCTGCGAATTGGCCTCCTTGGCCGTCTGCCTGCCTTTAAACATGTTAAGAGAAAAGAATGATAATGGAAATCAAGGCATCAGCCAGAGCTTTCCAGGCTCCAATCAGCTTTCTAGAGCTGAGAAATTTGATATTATCCAGCCTCATCCAGGACTGCCTAAAACACTGATAGGTGGCGACTATGTAGGCCTTGATCGACTCGATTAAAGAGGAGGGTGAGTGTGCTTGTGTCGGTGTTCCCTCTTGGATTTATTGCACTGACTTGAGCCCAGCTTCAGAGTGGAGTGCAGAGATTGAAGTTCAAGAATTAATATTATAATGCAAGTAACCGCTACTGGCTTTTAAGGGCTAAATTGGCCCTGTGGCCGAATATGTGATGAATAGGATTAGATAATTGCAGAAATATTGATAGAAATGCAATTATTTAAACATACAGAAGCACACTGACTCGTATTTATGAAGTCGTTGAAGTAATCTCCAACCCTTAGTTTAAAATATTGAGTTCTTGGATGAGTTCATGAAATTTTTGGTGAGATATAAGCGTCCTACATTTCAATTTTAGAACATTATTTTGTTGTCATACTCTTTCTTACTGCTTCCTAATCTTATAAATTATTGAATATACTATCTTAACTTTTAAAATGTTCTGGAGAGCAAAAATTCTGGATTTTAATATCTTAAAAAGTATGAAATCTTGTCCTTAGTAGGAGTTGCTACTCCTGCTCAAATGTTTAAAAATCCCATTTTCATTAATTTTTTTTCTAAATTAAATAAACTCGTTTTAATAAGCTACCTCATAATATATATATATATATATATATATATCACTTTTGAATTTCTATCAACATTTCTGCAATCATCTAATCCTATTCAACCCATATTTAATTTGAGCTTTGAGCTATTTAAATGAATCTCTAATTAATTGTTCATTTCACGATTTTACCTTTATCTCAATTGTTCAAAAGGACGCATGAAGCATGGATTCTATAAATAATTTATTTTATATTATATGAGGCTTTTAGAAGAAGAGGGCGCTCACTCGGTCCTCAAATTGAATATGGTTTATCCATTTCAAGTTAATGATATTATAGATTTAGAAATGATTTGTAAAATTAAGAAATAACTATATGATTCGTTGAAGTATGTTAAATACTCCCGCCTGAATTAAATATATAAGAGTTAGAAATTAGAGTATTAGAGTGTAACTTATTAGTTTTTAAAATTAAAGATCTGATCACTTTTCACTGGTAAAATTAAAGAAATTATACCTTATCACCTGACCAATGGTAAGTTAGCCATGATGCACATATTCACTATAGTCATTTGCTTTGTCATCTCTCCATTATCATTCATAAATATCTTCATCTGCATAAGACTGTAGTCCTGGTCCGGGTAGACACGGATCTCAGAGTCAAGTTAAGCCCCATAATCAGCCGGGAGGTACTCCCGGTTCGAAGTAAATGGGTATAGTGAATATGGGCGACATGGCTAATATCAAACTTCTTAAATCTTCCCCTTGGTCAGGTGATAAGGTATAACTTCTTTAATTTACCAGTGTCAAGTAATCAAGTCTTTAATTTTAAATTCTAAGAAGTTGCACTCTAATTTATAGCTTTTATATTTTTAATTCATGAGGAAATATTTTACGTACTCCAAAGAATTATTTAGTTATTTATTAATTTTATAAATCATTTCTAAATCTATATTATTATTGAACACATTAATATTTTAAAAATTTGCGAGGAAAAATATAAATCTCAGGGTAGCATCTACCTATAGCCATCCAAGGTTCATTAGCATGCATGCTAATGAAGTAAATGTAGAGCTCAATGCATCATCATCATCATCATCACTACAGAGGCAATAAGCAAGTGCGCTCTCTCATATCTCACGCTGAGTATTGCCGCATTGCATCGAGAGCGCTCACTAAAACTTCATCTGCGATAGAGAATGAGGAGTTAGAAAGCATGTACTCTTTAGAAGCTGTGTATTTATTATATGTCGCTCACTTATCTTTTCCGCTCTAAGTAGAAATGATGATTACTTACTTGAAATGATAAGTGATGAAGAGCGCAAATGCATTTTCCACTTGATAGCGTAACTTACTTGAGTGCGCTTGATCTGTGATAGGTGCACCGTGAAGCGCTCTCTCGAATGATGCTACTTGCGCACTTGTTGCATATCAGAAAAGTAGAGTGGAGAGGCTTGCATTGAAAAGTGCGATATTAATTTTCACTCTACCATACCCATCCTCACTCCATTAATAATGATATAACCAATTATCGCTATAACTTAAAAATCATATAATTATAATTAATCTTAACTTTAATCGATCATTAGTAATCGAGTGAGGAACTCTATCACACTTTTATTGAGAGCACACTCTTTCACTGCAAACTCTTCGTGTGCGAAGCACATCACTGCTCCTTCATGCTAGCATCATTCATACATCACGTGCAGATATGAATCACTAATGTGATCACTTATGGCATGCGTGTACTTTGGGAGACATGTGCAAACAAGTGCAAGCAAAAGTATGGTGGAGTGAAATCACTATCGCACTTATCAGAGCAAGCCTCTCCTCTCTACTTTTCTGATATGCAACAAGTGCGCAAGTAGCATCATTCGAGAGAGCGCTTCACGGTGCACCTATCACAGATCAAGCGCACTCAAGTAAGTTACGCTATCAAGTGGAAAATGCATTTGCGCTCTTCATCACTTATCATTTCAAGTAAGTAATCATCATTTCTACTTAGAGCGTATAAAGATAAGTGAGCGACATATAGTAAATACACAGCTTCTAAAGAGTACATGCTTTCTAACTCCTCATTCTCTATCGCAGATGAAATTTCAGTGAGCGCTCTCGATGCAATGCGGCAATACTCAGCGTGAGATGTGAAAGCGCACTTGCTTATTGCCTCTGTAGTGATGATGATGATGCATTGAGCTCTACATTTACTTCATCGCATCCATGCTAATGAACCTTGGATGGCTATAGGTAGATGCTACCCTTAGAATTATATTTTTCCTCGCAAATTTTTAAAATATTAATGTGTTCAATAATATAAGAGGATTAAAATATAGCAAGATATCGAAAACTGAAACGAAATTTTGATGAGCGACAAGGCAGTAAGTGATATCTTAGAACATCACTAGCTGATATTGATGGTAGATTCGAACGTATTTCTCGATTATCTTAAATTTAACTGATTGCATGTTAAAATCAGAGTCTAAGATTTGTTCAGATTGCTCATAAGACAACATGCTAGACTCTATGAGCTTCAGATTATACACATAATTTTTTCTTTTGATTGAAGTACTAGCCATTCATAGTCTTGAAGTAAAAATGAGAGAGAGACATTCTATATAATTTTAAAGATTAATATAAATTTAAGGTTCACATTTAAATTTCAATGTCCTGAAACTAGACATATTTAATAAAAAAATGATCACTTCTA
>JAJKFJ010022196.1:0-59105 GCA_027382625.1 Tetmemena sp. SeJ-2015 | reverse complement strand
TCTTCATCATCTGTCAACTAAACTGTGGACTCATTAATTAAGAAGCCTAGCAAGAAGGAAGCTCACAGAATGAAGCATTCATAAGTCAAATCTAAGAAAACTGCTTAATCAAACTTGCTAATGCCGCCAGACGAGGAGTGATCATACAAAGACGGAATTCTTTTGTAGTGGTTAAGCCTTCCTTTGAGGTTTGGATATTATAGAAGAAGTTCTCTCTGCCTACTTGAATATATGAGTCTTTGATAATCTGTTTCTGAAATCGATGGCTTGATTTGAACTTTGACATTTAGGTGATTTGATCGCTTGAGGAACAGAAACTCAAGTATGGAAAAATAACTACTAGACTTAATTATAAGCCATATATTTTGATAAAGAAGTTTGATAAATGCTTGCAATATTTTCAATTGAATGCAAATAAAATTAGGAGATTAAACTTAACTAAAATTATAAGATGAAGAGAAAAGTTTGTTAGCTTGATAAAATAATATTTAAAGTTTAAGAATCGTAAATGGAGAAATCATTTTGTGTTAATGAGTTATCAGTATAACGATAAAAGAAAAGCTAATATCCAGCAGTTTCTCCAAGGCTATTAATTCAATAGAAATTAAACATTTTGACTCCTAAGATTATGTCTAAACTACCAAGCAACTGAGAAGCTTATACTGAGTGAGCAGTCACTCCTGTTTCTATGACTAAATCAGCGTCTGCTTTTTTAACTAGTCAGCTTATTACAATCATATTTGTTATCTTATGAATGGGAGTAAAACTATTCCTAACTAAAAAAGCTAACTCAATAAACAGGATGCTATTAGAAACATTCAGAAGAATTAACTCTCCTAATAAAAGTAATCATCTCTAAAGTACTTCACTCCCCTTAATCAACTAGAGTTGCAAAAGTTCACAGCCACTCCTTCAATGAACTAAAAATAACAAACACTGGAAGAAACAATTAGATTGGGAACCCAAAGCCAAAAAAGACCCAAAGCCAATCTAGAAGGATTAATTATAAAACCCATCATAAATAAGGGTAAGAGTATGAGTCTTATGCAAAAAATTAATCATCGAAGGAGCTAGTCGCAGTAGCAACTATTCTATGTTTATGATGATGTTTATGTTAATGATATGAATTTTTATGAATTTGATGTTTAAAGATCAATTTTAGCAACAAAGAAGCGAGGAAGATGAAAGAGAGTAAGCATAAATAGACAAAAGCAAAGACATGGCAAATAGAAGACTTATCTTTATATTTAAAGTTTTAAGATGACTGAGTTAAATCTACTAAATAAAGTAAGCTTAATAAAGTGCCACTAATATTGGTGTTAATAGGCAATTCAATGGGATGGCTAAAATAGATGCAGCTCAGGGACCTCTAAACTTATAGTAACGACTGGCAGTAGTCCAGGCCTTGCAAGCTTAAACGAGAATGCAGAGCTTACCTCGATCTTTGTTGCGACAGTATATGGATGATGAGCAGTTTAAGTTATTTGAGTAAATGACTGAGTTCACAAGAGAATTCCATGATGCATGTGACAGCATCAATAAAGTAGAAAAAGAAATAGTGAAGGAGCTTGCCAAACAGATCAACATATAAATGAATGATCATTCTTATAACTCTGGAAATTTTATATCTAGATAGCCAATGGATCTGCCAGAGATGTACAGAACCAACTTACAGCCGATGAATACAGTAAGAAAGAAGCTTTGGTACAGGCTTTACAAGTATTGGCATGAGCCATTCATTGAAAAGAACTTCGACGATGACAAGTTATTACTTCTCAAGTAGTAAAATGCCTACAAGAATAAATTTATTAAAGCTGAAATTCTTTCTTCTGCTCTTTCCGGGGGAACAAAGTCCAGGGTAAACAATGGAATTATGGGAGTTCAGTCCGCAAATGTAAGATTTATTAATCGTGTATTATCCTATATTTGTGGTTGATATTGAAGGGATCCACTTTCTTGGATATTATTTAAGCCATTTCATCGTTATCTTAACAAATGTTAAATATAGTCTATTTTTCATTTTTCTTCATCCTCTTCTTGTAGGCAAGAATTCAAAATTCCAATTTAAAAATTTTTTTTATCGTTATCTGGATCATCTTCAGCATTCATGAATTCAGCTGTCAGGTTAGACTCATTTTGGCCATCCATGCCTTTTTGCTACTCCTAAATCAGCTGTTCCAAGTCTACTGAGTCTGAATCGTTGCCACCCTATCCTGCAAGATTAGCTTACTCTTTCTCCTCTTTTGCGGACTGTCTTATTTATAGAGCAGAAGATTGTCCTTTGTGCTTAGAATTGTTTTGCTGCTTCTTTTCCAATTGTCTTTTCTTCATCCTCTCTTAATAAAATTATTTACTTATAAACAATAATTTAATTGATTTTTTTAGACACGCTCCTGGAATGCATCGGTCTGAAGCCTCACAAGCTTAATCAAGAACATCTCTGTAATTAAATTAGTTTAATTTTCTTCTATTGCAAATTATGAAAGAAATATTTATTTCAACCACAAAAAGAATCAAAATCTTTACAGAGACACGCCCTTTTTAAATTGATTTTAGAAGAACATCTCTCTCCCTCAATTTTATGTGCGTCAGCACAAGAAGCAACGGAAACAGCAATTCTAAAAACGAGACCTGTATGACAATTTCATCCAAGTATGTGACCCCAATAAGAAACGAGTAGCTGAAACTAAAAATCTCATTCAAGAGTAGATTATTATTAGTATAAACACATAGACAAATATTATGATATAATTTAGATAGCTGACTACATTTAAAACATCCAAGATGGAATTCACGAAAAATTGAGCTACCTCAAGCAACTTGAGTCAGTTCAGTAGGAAATACAAAGCAAGAGCAAGAAACTTGAAGATTTCGATTGTGAGGTGGACAAAAAGATAAACAAGAAACTCAAAATAGACAGAGTCATTCTCCCAGAGACTTACACAGAAGTTTACTTCAATAAGAAAGTAATGAACTAAATTCCTCCTCAAATACTCAAAAATAGAAGAATCTAAATGGCATAAAGAAGACCTGGTGATTCGAATGTAATTTTTTATTCGCAAAGGAATTCCCCGAGAAATTCTCCCAGAAATTCACCCAGGAACTCTCCAAGAAATACTAATCTTAATTAGTCATCTATCATGAAAAGGAGAGGGTCGAAGTAGATTGTAGCGAATCTTTAGCAGCTACTCACTCCGCAGTATAATAGTGGGGGTGACAGATCAATCTCACATCAAAATCTACTCACACCTAATTTAAACCAAGGAAATGGCTTTTCACCCAGATCCGGCTTTAAAGAGCCTGGCCCTCCTTAATCAGAAACTAAGAAGAATATGCAATAGTCCCCAATGAGTAAACGTATTATTTTTGCTATACTATGAGTAACTCTTCTAGGAGCAAAAATAAGAGACCTATCATAGATTTTAAAACTGCAACTCAGAATTTGGATTTGGAAGGAGACTTCAACCAAAATTTGCTTAAGTCCTAGAGAGGATCGGTTGAATTATTTTTTCCTTTCCTAAAATATTGACTCTCTTTAGGGAAAAAATTTGCTGCAAACAAGAAATCCTTTTCTCTAGGCAAGCTCTTTTATTGAATAAGGAATTCATCCCAAACGAAATAGCGTAGCCCAAAGTCATCTTCAGATATTTACTCCAAACTTTAACGTATAAACTGATACAGAGCCACTTAATAGTCCCTATTTAAAGCCGAATTATAATCTGCAAATTAATCTAAAATCCTAACTAAACTAGCTGTTTGGTAAATTTTAGAGTGAATTACTTGTATGTATGATTATATCTGTCAGCTTTCAATGTTGAAGGAGGTGGAATTACAACTGCTCCAACCGAAAGAGAAGAGGAAGAGGATAAAGGTTTTATATTAGTGAAAATGCCTAAGTATGCACAATTTAATAGCAACGAGTAGTAGCTTATTCGCTATTAGCTCAGACGCTTCCATGAAAGGATTGCTAATAATATATAAAGAACATATCATTCATTCGTTTTTAGATTGAGAAGAGTTCTTGGAAAACGCATAACAACTTAGCATTTTAGGAATCTAGAGCAAATAGGACTAACTATCCATGCCTGCATACTGGAACTCTCTTAGACAAAGCAAGTGAGGCGTTAAAATCTCAAGTGGCTCAGGCAAAGTTCTTTAAACTTTATAAGTAATCAAATAATTTTAAGATCATAAAGATAAACAAGGCAAATTAGTAAGGATTGGATTGATGTGGCTACAAAGAATGAAAAGTTGAATAAGATTGCGAATGGGCACATTGAATTTGACTATGATCTTGAGACTCAAAAGTAAAAGTACATTTAACAAGCTTAAAGAAGAAGTGGACAGTCAAGATGAAGATGCACTAGATGCGCTTAATATGAGTTCCTCTAATGATGAGTTAAGTCTTAAAGATTTTCAAGCTATTGCTAAAGGAAATCAAAATGACGAGATTGAAGAGCAAAGGATTCACCTAAGAAAGGGTAAGAGCAATGTTTTAAGCATCGATGGGAGTAAGAGTGAAACGAGAAAAATCTAGAATTGATGAAGCTAGAATTCCCCAAAAAAGTCTCTCAGTCATTTTTCAACTAGACGACCATCTGCTACTAAAGTCCACAATTAGCACATTACAACAACCTAGCCAATTTTAGAGAAGCGTTTTACCAAGTGATCTTGGATTTTTTATAATTTTAAGAATTAATTTATCTAAGGCAGATTCACACAGCAAGATAATCAATATCTACGGCAGGTTTTAACTAGAGTGTTGTATGTTTTTTAACTCTTAGTCAAACGGATTTACCTTCAAAGATATTAAAATAATGCCTATGGACTCAGCTTCATCAGACCCTCATAGGAGCATTTAACACAGCTCAAATACTCCATGGCTGAAAAAGACTGACGTCCAAATTGAGAATCAGTAATCAGGAGCAGGATATTTGGGGAATTGTGCATCAAAAGGACAATCAGAGGGAATAGCTGTATCAATTCTTAATAACTAAATGCAGGAGGCTGCTTAAAGTCTCTTCACAACAGACAAAGTAAGACATCCAAAAGGCTAATGATCTCTTCTTCGTTTGTAAAAATGCACTGTCGGAGTGCACCTAACTTAATCGCAGAATAAACACCAGAGAAGATAAGATCAATTCTAAATTTGATGTAATCAAGGAGAGAGTAAGTCATACTATTCAGCTTGGTGATGATGATATCAAGACTAGTGTTGAAGATTTTTAATTTATAGATTTTATATTTGATTTTCGAAACAAGAAACACATCTTTATTTACAACAAGGATCTTTCCAAGGGGTACTTCTTAAGACTGGATCCCATGCGAATAAATGAGATTGCAAGAAGGCTTCATACTTTCAAATTTAAAGAACCGAGAATAGTAGCAGAAGATGATAAAGAAGCCGAGATTTTAGAGAAAAAGGGGTGGGTAAATTTTAGAATTATTTTTCATATAAGATTTCACAAATAGGTTTACTTCCACAAGAAATTTAAATCAGAGGACTAGGAAGGAGGATCTAGTTATCTTAAGCCTAAGTTCACTGAGAAATTCATATCAAGAGTGCAAAAAGTCACCAAAAAGTGTGGGCTCATGCTTAAAGAAGAGATAGAACTTTTTTACTTTCCATATTTTAAATTAACTTAACAAGAAGACTTAAAGCAAGCCTGCAAAGAAGTGATATTGGATTTAGAAAAGGCATAAGCAGAGGAAACATATTCTAGATATATTCAAAACAGGTAATGAAAAAGCTTAAATATATGCAATGATTTTTTAATTTCTTTAGTTAATATCTATATGAAACTAGTGAGTCGACATTTATTTTTAATGTTTCTCCCTTTTAATCAAAATTATTTAATAATCTTAGATAAATTATACTCCTTAATTATAATTTACAAGCTAAAATTTATAGAACTATAGCAAATATACTCAATAATTTTTTTATTTAGCGATTTGACTTATTTTACAAAACAAAGTTAGAAAAACAATGGTCAGTATAATAGCTATGTAGAATATAAATCGCAGCTTTATTTAAAGTTTGCTTCTTTTCCGATTCTTTTAAAATATTAGAAGGAGATAGGGTTGTGAATTAGTCACTTTTACGAATATATATGTGAGTCATACATAGAAAACCCAATAAGAGAATCAACTTGAAAACTCTAAAATAAAAGAAATTATCAAACCTTATTAAGCTTTTAAAATAGAGTGATTCTTACTTTTCTCCGTTATTTAATTAAAATTTGTATGAAATTTCTTTATTGGGGATTACAAAACTAAATCGAACTTACTTAGATAGTTTTCATGAATTAGCTATGGTTTAAAAATGAGAATTTATCTGCACAAGGAGTAAATCTAGCTGCAAAAGGATAATGGCTTCCATTGTAGCGTCTAATTAATCATTTTCTATTTAATTATAAATTGTAAATGACTTAATCATCTATTGAATTCTTACCTATAATTAAAGTTGATGTAGTAAACATATATATGTTAAGTAGGAATCAGAAAAAAATGCAATTTCTTGCTTTAATTAATTAAGGTAGATAAGAAACGTATTCCTGATGTTCTATAATTCTGGCCAGTAATAATTTTAGATTCTTGACTCTCATTTTTTAATTATGATAATTTGATTAATAGTTATCTAAAAAATCAGATTTTTATTGGGAAAGTCCCCTTTCCCCTATTCAAACTATAAATTTTAAATTGATTTATTCATTAAATTTTTAATTGTTTTAAGCCGCAAAAATTCCCTTATTTGGCAATATAAAAAGTCCGATTTTCATCTTAACAACAATTTTTTTCCTCATTTCATTGAAAAATAAGCCTAAAATAGTCTAACTTGAATAATTTCTTGGATGAGTCTTGAAACATTCTCCCCTTTAATGTTTTGTAATATAGTAATTTTAATGAAGAAAAGGCTCATCTTAATTTAGAAAACTTCAAAAAACTTTAGTTAGGCTCTTCAATATATTGATAATTTATTTACATATACAATTATAAATTTGTATATGAAAGGAAAATTTTTATTTAAAATTTATTTAAGTAACTAATTTTTTTAGAGATTATCATTTTTGCTATAAGTTTAAAAGGATTAGTAATTTAGACACTTTCTTTAAAGTAATCTCAGCCCTCAAATTTAATTATATATGCAAAAGTGAATAAATATTAAAACCATTTTTTACATAGTTTTATAATTAGGCGTATGTAATATAAATTAAACCTTAATATAGTCTTCAATATATATTTTTTTAATTAATAACAAATATTTTATCTTCAATTAAAAAATTAGCTTTAAATATTATTCTTCTCGAGTATTTTAATATTTTAATTAAAAAAAATTCCAATAAAAAATAATCATTTACCATACTAGCTAGCATTTTAAATTTAACACTAAATTATAAAATGGTCAACATTTAATAAAAATATTCATAATTTACTTTGAAATTTATTCAAAAATTTAAATTTAATAATAAATTAAATAAACTTAACTACTTACTAACAACTTTCAATCACACTCATGAACGAAAATTCATAACAATCACAAGACGAAAGAGGACAAGCAAGTCGATTTGACATTCCAAACTTTAAATTAATTTAAGAACCGACCTAAAAACTCTTTCATGAGAATGACAACAACTAAAACGAAGCTGACTTTTCGAGATTAGGATATAATTAACAGCCACAGGATTATGATGAGTAAACTAAAGTGAAGATCAAACAAAATACAAGAGATCGAGTGATCTAATAAAATCAGCAGAACAATCAGCCACTTAAAATTAGGTAAAACTTATAGAGAAATGAGTAGAGATCGTCAGCTGAGTTTGCTTTCTAAGGAAAAGTATCTATAAGCTAAAATATAATTCAACAATAAAATATATTTCAAGAGGATCATATAGCTACTTAAAGATCGAACATTTATTAACCATCAGATCTTACAGGAGAGTAAATTTCCTTCGTAATAAGTAAACTAAAGCTTATCATAGATATTTGAATCGAAATTGGCTTTTCTGAAAAGGAAGTTTGTAGATTTCTCAAATGTTACTATGAGAAAGAAAATCTTACAGACTTTGAACTTATATTGAGACATCAGGAATGGGAGGAACTCATTTTATTCTGCTAATCTTTTGAGAGTCTGAAGTCCACTGAATTTTAGCGATCTGTTTATAAGGCTTACTGTCTATTCAGATTGAGCTATCTGAAGAAACTCGCTAGGACTTCTGAAGAGGCAAGATAAAAGCAAAGGTCTAAAAAGAGTAGAGTGACCTTTGATAATTTGAGTAAGCCAAAAAAAATGTACTATTAGGAGGTTGACGGCTAATTTGATGACCCTGAAGAAATTAAGTAAGAACATGAGGCTGAGATTGAGAATAATGACCCAGCTAATGAGATCTAGATTGATGACTAAAGTCAGAGAAGCTCGTTTCCTAAATCTTTTCACTAAACCGAGGTTAATCCTACTATGAATGCTAAACAGAAAGAAGCAGTGAGAGGCCTATCCTCAAAAGAAAAGTCTGAGATTGCAACAAAATCAAACTTGCTTTAGCCTCCAGAAGAGGATTGATCATTTAATGTGATGAAATGGAATCGGACACTGACACTGACAGCCATTCTCTAATTTAATTATAGGAAGCCATATTAGATTTTAATGAAGTTTTATAAATGCTTACAATGTTTTCAATTTAATGCTAATAAAATCAAGTATATTGAAAATTCATTAAACTTTAAGATAAATAGAAAGCAATGATTGTAATATAAAGTTTTTAGTAAAATAATTTTTAAAGTTTAAGAATCTGAATTGAGAAATCAATCAGAGACAATTAATTATCAGGATAACAATAGCTGATAAATCCACATAATCTAGTAGTTTCTTCAAGGCTATTCGCTCAAAAGTAGTTAGAAATCTTTATTCAAAATGTCAAAGCTGCCAAATAACTGAGAAACATACACCGAGTGTGCAATAATCTTATTTATTCATAGCTATTTATCAATTAATAGCTACTCCTTCAATTAAATATATATATATAGTAAGGGCTTAGGACACAAGACCGCAAAGACTAAAAAAATTCTTAATGATAAGATTCATCTTAAATAACGAAGATTCTTACCAGTAAAATTTGAACATTAAGTTTCATAAAAGGATCTTTATTTGCAATAATTGTATCAGAGTAATATTTTTTCTTTATAAATTTTAAAATAAGTATTGAGTCTCATCATTTTATTTTCAAAGAGCAAAACAAATAGATAAAATATTAAATTCAATATAAAGAAATCAGATTTATTTACTATAATTAAAAGTAATGGAAGTTATCTTCTTAATAATTCTATTTTTTTAAAAAAATAAAAACTAATATAAAATGTTGTCTGAAAGATTGCACAATTTTAATGTTGAAATTAAATATAATTTTCGCATATTTTTCATTTTGTAATAAATTGCCTCGAATAAAAGCATTTTTTCTTTTTAAATATTTTATTAAACTTAATTTATTGACCTCAATTAAAATAAAAGTGGCTAATATACCTAAGATTCTAAAAGAAAATCGTGAAAACATAATAAAATACAGTCTAAGAAAAATAAGAAGAAGCTAAAGATGAGAGATGAAGTGATATATTAACTTATCACATATTTAATTTCTAAATTATAATGTCTGTTGACTCTCTACCATCTCCCCATATCTCTGTGCAAGTATATTTAGGTGCTCGGTCTTATCGAAATCATGAATGAAGAAAGTAGGGAGTCTGTTTGAATCCACTCTCGTGGATGGAAAAGGAACTTTTTCACTCTGTTCAATGAAAAAGATATTGGAGAGTATGTTGATAAACAAATAAGTTAGAATACTCAGTCAACGTGCAAAATGTCAAAATTGTTCAAGAAAATTTAAAATTTAACCAAGCAACTGAAATAGCAGTGTTTCACTAGAGTGGATTCAAACAGACACCATACTTTCACTTCTGCTATCTTGAAGACCGAGCACCCAAAGATACTTTCACAGAGATATATGGACATGGTAGAAAGTCAACAGACATTAAAAATAAAAAAAATAAATATGTGATAAGTTAATTTATCACTTAATCTCTCATCTCAAGCTTCTTCTTATTTTTCTTAGATTGTATTTTTATTATGCTTTCACGATTTTCTTTTAGATTCTTAGGTATATTTATTTAAAATATTCATTAGCCTGAAAGAATTTATTCCAAATTTTGAATTTCAATAATTAATTTATAATCTATCAATTCCAACTACTTGCGCGACTAACTTGTGATGAACTAAGACTAAGAAGGACTGAATCAAGAGGATCAGAATCAGGAAAATTAAGAAGAGTTTGCAGGTCAATTTGACAATGCCAACTTAAGATTAATTTACGATATCTTAAAGTAGAATTGAGTTATTCATAAACTCTATTTATCTTTTAAAGACAACTCTCTCAACAACTCAACGAATATTTCCAACATCTTGGGAGGTAATAGGGGCCTTGTTAACATTAACGCACCCTCTCAAATCATTAACTCTCATCATGATGAAACTAGCAAGAGCGAAATTGATCTTCCTCGAATTGCAAATAATCAGCAGAGTCGTGATAGGTTTGGTAACCAAGATTCTTCAACGAGAATCGGCAGAGGACGCGAGATTACCTCAAGAGGAAGTGGTCTTGGAAGTGGCAATAGAGGAAGAGGCACAAACTATTAGGAAATAGATTAAATTAATTAGTTTCAGAATATATAAACCCTTCAAAATTTTGAATACTAAGACGAATCTAATTACGAGAGTTCAACCAGTGGGAAAAGGAATGAACTTTTTCAGATGAGGTTATACAAAATGGCAAAAATCTCGTCAAAACTTAATCCTTAAGCCAAACTAAATGAATAGAAGTTTCTTCTCACCTCTCAAAATCAGCCAAGTGATGTAGAAACTCATCTTTAAAAGAGTCCTAATAATAAAGAATAGTTGAGAAAACTTTCATCAGTTCTTGTGAAAGGCTCTTTGAATTAATAATCTTCAACAGAAAAAGCAGCAGATATCTCTAGACTTCAAGGAGATAGTCATGCTTCTGATTTGCACCAAGTGCCTGATTAGCACAAAACATATAATTAAAATAAATGCTTTTTAAACGATCAGGCCAAGGAAGATGGCAACTTTGAAAGAGCAATCGAATGAGGAAAGCAAAGAACAACTCTCAAGAATGATAACAAGAGGTAGGAGTCTTTTGAATAAAGATAAATTAATATTGAGAAAATTATGTTAATAGTCAAAATTAATTTAAGATCACATTTCTGCAAGGATTAAATTCTCCCCAGTCCTGTTCACTATTTCTGGTCCTCACTAGCTGAAAATAAGACTCTATGCTTAATTTTAGAGTGAGATAGATAAAATTAAGAGTAGTTATCTAAAATAACGAATTGCTCAATAGAATTACAGTCAAAACCCCATAATATGATAAGAAAGTGAAAATAAGTTGTGTATAATTAATTTCTTTATTAATACTTAAAATTTCATGCGAGTAAACGCGTTTTTTACTAAAAAAATAACTACATAAACCCACCCCTATCTCATTTTTCTTTTTGTTTCTAAGGTATGGATGTAGTAAACCCTTTTTAATAGTAATAGCCCATTTCTCAACAAAATTTCCATCGCAAAAATGTTGAGATTTCCGGCCACAAACCTCTGCATTTGAAATTTTGCTTTGCAGATGAAAAAATTTAAAGGAGTTGCAGCTTTCCTATCGCACTTTAATTTTTCAAGATGTGCAATCAATTATTTGATTGTTTCCTCAAACTCTTCCCCACAAGAGCACTTCAGTTTGGAGAAGGCGCGAAGATCTTCCATAGATATTTTTCCTTTATCTCAAGATCTCTCCTTAGACTGTAGCAAACATCTACCCGTTAAAATTTGGCATAACGTACAAAACTGTAAAATCGATTTGAAGCCCCTTATAGCCCTTCATTTAAAGCCTTTTTAAATTTAAAAAAAATAATTTTAAAAATATTTTTAAACATTTGCTGCTCGGGTGTAAAGAGGGATAGCGTGAATTTGTATGTGTGACAAAAGTTTGTGATCACACACAACACCTTCATGAAGGAAGGGGGAAAAGCAGATAACATGGGAAGTTTACGAGTAGAAAGTAAATTTAACTAAAAAAGTGCGTTATTTTGCGGGAAAACAGCAAAGACTCAGGCTTAGAAGCTTATGTCCTTCACCCTTCGCTCTTCAAGCGGGAGCAGTATGTTGCGTTCCTTAAAAAAGCTCAGAGAGAAGATACAGAGGGTTTGGGGATCGTTTTTCTCGTTAAACAATCTCAGCTTTACACAAGAAAAAGGGAAAAGCGAAGAAGGATACCCTGATTTGGGAAAAATCACTCCTTTTTTTTAATTTTCCATCTCGCCAGAGTTAAAAGGAAATTGAGTTTTACGGGAAATTATTTAAAGGGGGACACTATAAAAAATTTTGCTGTCTATCATTTGATGCATGTTTAAAAAGTATCGATACAGAGGTTTTAATAGTGAGTAGTTGAAAGAGAGGGGAAGAAGAGAAGCCCAAAGTTATGTGCGAGAAAAGGGAAGAGGGGAATATTTAGGAAAAGAAATTTAAGCTTAACTTAATGCCCTTAAAAGTAAATTTTTGTTTAAATTGGGAAGAAGGGATTCTTAAGGGGTTTCCCTTTTTCTTTTTCTTCTTTTGGGGCCAGTTTGGCCCCACTTCCCCCATTTTTCGAACCTCCCCTCCGCATCTATGTGATCTCTCGTCCCTAAGTTTGTTAGTGATAACGCTTGCTCCCCCTCGATTTTTGTATTTTGCTTCCTGCTCTGAAAAACCTTTGCTCCCCTCCTTCATCAAGTAGATGCCAGTGCCAGGTTTTCTCTACAAAATTTTAAAACCCCAAAAACTTACTAGAAAAGTGGGGTACTTCTAAAGCACTAAAAACCATTCTCGCGAACTTTTCCCTTGCTTCTTTAGGTCTTTTCTCCCCAACTTAGAATCTTTTCCTGTGTCCCATTTTTCAATGATCTCTTTGAGGTACTCTGCACGAAACGGGAAAAAGGAGCCAAAGAAAAAACCCTTTTCGTTCTGGCAACTTGTTTGAGATTTTTTCCTTTTGGGAAAGGGGAATAGAGCAACCCCGGATCTCCCATCGCATCGTCAACATATTATTTGACTGAGATTTTCAGGATAGTTTGGGATCCCCCTCATTTTTGACATCGATTGTTTTGGGGAATTTTTCTTCTCATCGGGAAGAATTCCCTTTGAGGAACGAGATCTTTGTTCCATCCCAAAAATTTGTCGGAAGGAAAAAACCAACTAAGATTTTTTTGTTAACCCTATGGGGCTTCTTACCTTGCTAAGTGAGGTACCTGTAGAGGTCTTTCTTGTTTCCCAAATCTTCCAAATCTTGCGTTTTCCACTTTTAAATTTCGTTAAAAAACATTTCAAGTTTTCCCCCCTTTTTTGCTCGAGAAATTGTTGTTCTTTTTGAAAAAAAAAATTTATTATTTTTGATCTAGATCCGAACGAAGTAAAGTCTTTACTATTTAAAAGTGAGATCCATGGGATGACAAGCTGAAATAAAAAAGTAGAGAATGGGTAAAGGTGCAAGTTGTGAAGATGGAGTCCTTTTTATATGTGGTGGTTTCCTTTAAAAATTAATATAATTATACTTTAAAATTTAAATTTAGTAGCAAAAACTAAAGTTCCCGCAACTTAATTAGTAGCAGTTCAATCGCTTTGCAATGAAATTAGTAGCAGCTTTTTTTAAAGCCTTTCGTGACGTCGACATTATTTAACATGGTTGCCAAGGGAATTAGTAGCCCTACTAACTGCGTTTTGAATTTAAATTTCGTAGCAAAATCAAGCAGAATAAAAGATAAAAATGGAGCTATCTAATAATAAATAAGAAAAAATGAAAAAAAATCAATAACTGACATCTTTTTTCACTCTGATGTTTTTCGTGAGTGCCCGCCCTAGGCAACACATACATAATAATAAGTGGCGGGCTTCTTCATAATTTTAAAATTTGAAAATTTTAAAATGGCAACCAACCTAGTAAGGAAAAAAGTTCAACCTTAGCAAACCCCAAGCTAAACTAATGTTCGGACAGCACCAAACAAGATCTGTGTGACTAAGTGCAAGGGGGAGCTCTCTTTAAATTGAGCTCGAGGGAAAAAGATTCTGTGCTTTAAATTTTCAAGCCAAGAGGTTTAGAAGTCGGTGGGCGTTTTTAAAATATGGGACCTGATGCCCTCTTGTTGCGGGTCCAGAGATAAAAGAGGAGAAGAAACTTTTTGAAAAGGAGTAATGTCAAGGGCAGTTCGAATATCCTTTAGAGCCTCAAAACGGCACATCAAGGAAAATCCACTCAGAAAAACCCAAGATCTATAAAGAAGCATTAGAAAAATTGACGGTCGCTAAACCTTGCCCCAAATTGTGACCAACATTCTCTTTACTCTGCTTTCCCTCAAGAAAAAAACATGGAGAAGAAAACAAATGGCTGAGCGTAAATTTAGGTAAAGAAAATTTAAAGATGGTGCCAGCTAAGAGGCAAACACGATTCCCCCGCAAGGTTCAACTAAAGAGGAAAACAAAAAGGAGAAGAAGAGGAAGTTTTAGTTTATGAATCAGAAGCCTTAGTGGGTTTGGGGGGTCAGTAAAAATTTCAAACTAAACTCAAAACCCGGGCTCCATGCTTGAGAGTTGTAAATTTTTGGGGGAGTGTGTTCAAAAAATTTCCTCCACCTTGCTGTGGGAAACGAAAGAGACACCCTCATCCCAAAAAGAGTATGCTTACAAAATCTTCCCCTTAAAGAATACCTTTTAAAGAAAGGGAAAAGAAGGTCCCTTGGGGTTCGCGAACGAAAAATGAAAAGGTTTTAGAGAAACCCAGGGAAAAAAAATTGAAATAAACCCTTTTCATTTTTGCTGGTGTTTTATGGGTCATGATTACATGCCATTCGCCTTCCTAAATGGGAAAATCAAAACTAAGAGAATTTTTCAGCACGAGGCGCAACCAAATATAAACTTACTGCATTCTCACTGGCCCGTTAGAGGAGTGATGGAGTTGCATTTTTAGTTTTGGGGTTTTGTGCACAGAGATCTCAAGCCCCGAGAAAAAATCATGAAAAAATTTGAAACCCCGTCAGAAACAAACTTTTCATAACTTCAGCAGAAATTTTAAGAAAAAGAAAAAATTGGGGGAAGCATCGGGCAAGGAACTGCAGGGTAAACCCCCTAAAAAGACAGGGCTTTGGGTTTTAAAAGGTTCATGGGAGTTTGGGGCATTTGGTCAAAAGTTGCAATTTATACTTGAAAGCGTTTTGAAACCGGGAATACTACTAGTGTGAAAGTGAAAAATGGGGAAAATTCGCAACAAGGCATTGTAAGATAGACCAAAGGGACCCGAACCCTTTTAAAAAGGGTTTGTAAAAAAAAGTAATAATCAAGCAACCTAAAGAAACCAACAAATCAGTTTTTCTGAGATAGAGGAAGCACTTAAAAGGGATAAAATTCCCGAGAAATTTAACAGACGTCAAGGTCACCTTCCTAGAAAATTTTGATTTTCCCGTTTAGGGTTAAAATTTAGCAAGATTATAAGTATTTAAAAAAGAAATTTTAATTTTCAAAAACTTATTTTTACTTTCTTATCATATTATGGGTTTTTTTGGGGTTTTTTAAAGCAGTCTTAAACGCTTCTCAGAGGTACTTGAAACAGCCAAAACGATTCAAAAATTGTTGGCTCTTCACTCAGAGTACTCACTAAATTTCTCAATCCTTCGAACCAAACCCTTTCTCTTTTTGAAGCTGCAACCTTCGCTCACGCAAGATATCTAGAAAGCAAGATTGACTCCATCCTAACTCTAACCCGAGAGAAAAATTTGCCTTTAGCTGGGGGCCGAGGTGCTCTAGAGAATGACTGCAAGCGATGTAAGCAAGTTGTGGGTTCTAAATATCAAGAGGTGGCTCCAAACAATCATGTTCGGAATCGTTTGAATAGAGGTCAATGTCAAAATCTGAAGCAAGCAATTTCTAAATCTGCGATCCTATCTTGCATTTGGCATTGCCATTATTAAAATATCTAGCTCACTCTATATTTACCCAGGGATTCTTTAAGTCAGCTCACTGTAATTCTAGCGAGGGAGTCGTAATTTTAGATAACAATACTTTATTTTTATCTTTCTCACTCTAAAATTAAGCAGAGGATCGGATTTTCAGCTAGTGAAATACAAAACTAGCAAGCAGAACTGGGGAAAATTTAACCCTTGAGTAAATTTGATCCTAATTTAATTTTGACTATCACCCTGATTTCTACAATATTAATTCAAAGTATCTTTCAGAGCATCAAATCCATGGAGCAAGACCAAAAGCTCAAATTCCACGTGCTCTCACAAAACCTGATGTGGAATTTATTTTGAATAAGCTGAACAAGATTATTTCAAGCCTTAAAGAACTTGGGCTTTCTTCGGCAAAGGTTTGTAAATTTCTAAGATCCTCCTAGACATCTGAAAGTGTTGAAGATGAAGGAGTAATTATGGGAAAAGAAGAGTTCAATTCACTTTCATCTTTTTGCCAATCTTTTCCTTACTCCTAATCGACTGAGTTTTAAACTTCAGTTGTTGAGTGCTACTACTTTTTCAGATCTGAGTATGTGAGAAAGCTTGATAATTTTATTTAAATAAAAGATAACAAACTGCTATTCGAAAAGAAAGTGTAAATTGAAGATTTGAAGTTGCAGAGGAGGAACATTCATCGCCAAGTTGAAGGTTAATTTGACGATAAAGATTTGAGGATAAGCCAGAATCTATGTGAGCTTGGGGTTAATTATGAGAAAGGAGAGGACTCAGTTTTCTCCTAGAACCAATTTTTGAGTTAAAATATGAGGACCACTGGAAAAAGAGAATTTCAAGCTTCTGTAAATTAAGCCTAGACTGACATTTTTTTGAAGGTTAGTCAGAATGAAGCTGTGATACAGCACTCTTCGTCAGAGAAGGCTAAGTAAGATGTTAAATCTAACTTACTAGAGCCTCCAGATGAGGAGTGAACAGTTGAATGGTTGAGCTGATTGTGTGAGAAGTCACCATTCATCTTTGAGATTGTTGCTATGTTTTGAGGCCTTCACTTGTTTCCTATCTACTCCATCTTTGCTTAGAAAACTAGCTTGATTGGATTCTCTTTTGATTGCTTATTGTGACTTGATACATGAGGAATCAGAAGCAGATAATGTAGCAAAAATCTCAGTCTAAACTATATGAGCCATATTATAATGTTAAAGAATTTGATAAATGCTTACAATATTTTCAATTGAATGCAAATAAAATTAGGAGATTAAACTTCACTAAAATTATAAGATGAAGAGAAAAGATTGTTAGCTTGATAAAATATTATTTAAAGTTTAAGAATCGTAAATGGAAAAATCATTTTGTGTTAATGAGTTATCAGTATAACGATAGAAGATAAGCTAATATCCAGTAATTTCTCCAAGGCTATTAATTCAATAGAAGTTAAACATCTTGACTCCTTAAATACGATCGAAGCTACCAAGCAACTGAGAAACTTTCACTGAGTGAGCAGTCACTCTTGTTTCTATGACTAAATCAGCTTCTGCTTTCTTAACTAGTCAGCTTATTACAATCATATTTATTATCTTATGAATGGGAGTAAAACTATTCCTAACTAAAAAAGCTAACTCAATAAACAGGATGCTATTAGAAACATTCAGAAGAATCAACTCTCCCAATAAAAGTAATCATCTCTAAATTACTTCACTCCCCTTAATCAACTAGAGTTGCAAAAGTAAGTAGTCACTCCTTCAATGAACTAAAAATAGCAAACACTGGAAGAAACAATTAGATTAGGAACCCAAAGCCAAAAAAGACCCAAAGCCAATCTAGAAGGATTAATTATAAAACCCATCATAAATAAGGGCAAGAGTATGAGTCTTATGCAAAAATTAATCATCGAAGAAGTTAGTCGCAGTAGCAACTTATCTATGTTTATTTTAATGATATGAATTTTTTGAATTTGATGTTTAAAGATTATTTTTAGCAACAAAGAAGCGAGGAAGATGAAAGAGAGTAAGCATAAACAGACAGAAGCAAAGACATGACAAATAGAAGACTTATCTTTATATTTAAAGTTTTAAGATGACTGAGTTAAATCTACTAAATAAAGTAAGCTTAATAAAGTGCTGCAAATGTGGGTCACCAAAAAATGTGGACTGATGCTTAAAGAAGAAATAAAACTTGGCTATATTTTTCTATTATATTTTAAATAAACTTAACAAGAAGACTTAAAATAAACTTGCAAAAAAGTGACGAAAAGTTTATTTTAAAAGTAGAATAAGTAAAAAATTCAGCCAAGTGATAGAACACAGGTAATATAGAGGTTAAAGTGTTCACTTATTTCTTAATTACTTTAGTTTATGTCTATATTTAGCAATTGAGACATTTATATTTATCGTTTCTCAATTATTATCAAGAAATGTTTCAGAAAATATTTGTTCATAATTAAATTATAACCCTAAATTATAAAAATGTAATTTAAATTAGCAGAATAATTTAATTTATAAGGAGTCTTTTAATGTGAAGAGGGAAATTTATAATACAACTTGCATTTATATAAATTGTTAAATCAAATTAAAAATTATAATTTTTTTTTTCTTTTACATGGATTATGTCAAACTGCCAAAAATAATTAAAAAATTGACTCAGAGTTTTATAAATGCAAGATAAATATCACACTCCAAACATTTCTGGCAAAAGCAAAATATCGCTAAATTATTTTCAGTTCACATAAATTGTATATTTATTATGATGATTTATTGGATAGTGTCAAAAGCTTATGGTGTTGGAAACCAAGGAGGTGTAAATAATTATCCTAATTCTGCAGTTCGAAGGCAGACAAACAGCAAGAATAGAGCTTAACTTTGACTATAACTTTATACAACTCTAAATTCTATATTTCTAATTTGATGCATTTTAATTCTTATCACATTCAGAATAAAAAGGCTAAGCTAAATGGATTATTTAGTCCCAAAATATGAACCTACTCTTTCTTTTGTGATGATTAGCAAAAGTAAGGGGTGAAGTTGTGTGTTGGGAAATCTTGCGACATAATTTGATTTATAATACTTTTGAATGGGTAACTCAATCTCGCTTGATGTGCTCTGCCGCCGCGGAGACCCCAAACTCAACAAAGATCAACCCACCTCCCACGAACTGCCTCTTGACCACCAGCAACTCTCTTCCAGCTTGCATCCTCTCCAGAGAAGTAAGTTCACTACGATTGTGTATAAACTCTTAAAGAGAAAGGAAGGCCTTCGCTGAGAGGCGCATATCGGAATGAGTTTGGCTCTTCGCCGCAGTTTCACGATAATTCCACCAACTCTCAACAAACTCCTGAGAGTCTTATCATAAACGAACACAACCAAAATAAAAGCCAGATGGCCAGATTAAATCCCTCCTCAAAGTCTAACGAATCTCAAAGTAATTAACATCTTTTACTTTATCACATTTTTTGTTAATCAAAGAATAAGAAACAGAAAGGAAGATGTGGGAGAGGTTTAGTCTCTTAAGGAAACCATCATCCATACTCAAGTAAATTAATATAATTCTAAGCAAAAGATCTAATCAAATATATCTTATATATAAATGTTATCTCTGAAGGCGCAAATAAAAAGATTCTCAAGCTTCTATTACCATGCAGAAACTGCAGAAAGGATTTAAACTATTCTTTCAGCGAGTATTTCAAAATTTAAATGCGCATTTAATTGAGTCCAATCTACCTCTCAAATCTGAGAAGACTCTCTTTCTATAATCTTTTTGAATTATTCCACCAAGAAGAAATTAATTGTTGTTTCTGGATGATAAGTCAAACAAAGGGACAAAGGATCTACAAAAGAATGTTCGTAGTAAAAAATGAGATCATTTCAATTAGAATCCGAAAAGCAACCACTAGAATCCGCCCAACAATCACCTCAATTCTTGTCAATTATGTTTATTTTCACTTTGAATTCTGCAAACACGACTTCCACTAGGACATTAATAAGACATTAAATTAAAAATTGTATTGACCTAATTCCGCACTCACGATTATTATGCGAAGAAATATGGCAACCAGCCCCAAAGTCCAAACTCATCAGAGGAGCGTCGCCATAGCATTAAGCTCCACAAGAGAATCAACTTGAAGAGTTAAGATCGACCGCCAACAGTCAATTCTAAAACTTATTAGACTAATAATATTTATTCTTTTATTAAACCGGTAGTCGGGAGATGAAATTTTCTTAAAACACGGTTAACTCTCCTACTCGATAGGAGATAAAGCTCCTTAACCACGCAGTTCATGACTCTCCCTGTTCTAAAAATAGTGACAGTAAGTAGAAATTTATGCCACTCATACCTCCCTTTCATTTTGCAAGAATATTTATATAATATGAAATAAAAATGTTGCAAAGATTTGCTATTGGAATAGACTCATAAACTATTCTACCTTCTATTTCTCCTAAACTTTTGTTGGGAATTTATCCGAATCTTTTCTTACCATATTTGACTTGAGCCAGTAAATCGAATAATTAAAATATCTTCTTCTTCATACAAAGAAAGTAGAAGCTTGTTTTCTTACTTTTGTTTTTAGGATTCTTTGAGGAGTCTATCACAACTGAGGAGGGTGCTAATTTCACTAACAAGTTTCAAAGTGTAGAGAGACCCTGCTCAATGCTGAGAATAAATTAAATGCTCTTTATTTTGTTATTGTGAGTCTAACTGTAATAAGTTGCTTGAAGTGGCGAATTTGGAGAAAGATTCTCACAGCAATACGAATAAGCTTTCGCCCCTAAGAATGGGTTAACTTGCTCCCCTTCTTCTAGACAAAAGCCAAGACTCCTTTAATCACAAACTCTCAAAATTATTATATCATCATCATCAATTTAATTTAATTGCAACATAGAAGATAGTATTGGGTTTGACAGCGCCAGCTAATCTCTTTACACAGACTTGGAGGCACTCCATTAGCTAACCAATGAACTAAAGCCAGAGCTATCTAATATAGCAATAGAGACAGGTGTCAAAAATGGAGTAGACACTAAAACCTCCAAGAGAAATAACGATCACAAGAATATCAACATCCTCATCAACTCATAAATGAGCATTCTTATATTTTGAGAATGTTTAGTCCTGCAAGTAGATACCACTAGCCAGGATTCTCAAGAATAATCAATCATCTTATTAAATTATGATATATCGAATCTAATGGAAACTTCCCAATTAACAGGAGGACTTAAAGGGCGATGAGGAAACTAGAAAATCAAAGAGATCATGCTATTTCTTCTTTCAACGAACAGCAACTAATTAATCGCAAAAGCGCTCTCGAAAGACTTAAAATATTCACTACTACTTCTCCAGCTCAAAGGGAGATTAAATTTATAAGTTGCTAATAAAAAGAGAAGAATATTTTGAAACTGAATAAGCAGTACAAGTAAAAGGTGGTTAGTTAGCCTTAGAGCGAAGCACAGTCCCTTTGCTAAAAACCATAACTGAGGATTTTCAGCTTGAAGAAGGTGTTTAGCAACGAGACAGGACAGATCAGGAAGGCATGCTCCTCAATTTAAGATCTCACTTTCTAAAGCTGCAAAGCTAGGGAAGATGAGGAGTATCAGACTTTGCATTTAATTAATAAATTAATTTGTCCTAATTTGCAAGATAGTCTGAACAACCTGCACTAATTACTTCTTAAAACTGTAAAAAAGATATTGTTCATATTTTATAGGCAAGAAAGCACATTCTGCAGTATCTCGAGGCTAAAATTGTGCAAATTTATAGTCCATTTAGTTTTTAAATACTTTTTGCAATCTCTGTTGGAGCTATCTATTTAACTTGAGTAATCAGGACCTTTCCTTCTAGACAACAATCTACTATTGCCAAAACTCAAGCTAAATATTTGAGTCATGAATAACTAGATCTTAAATCTGAAGGTTAATTATCCAATCAAGATAACAGCAAGTCAAAAGAGCAGCAACCTCATTCTAGGAGGAATTCTAACTTATCTTCCTCAAAGTAGGATTAAAGGCAAAGCAATAATTCTCATAAGAAACATAATTTGGAAAAGAAGGCTCTTCAAAGTCTAGAGCTTATATTAAAGTGCTTTAACTTGCTAATATCAGCTCACAAGTCTTCAGTGGTCTACATGCAAGATTAGCATAAATATTAACTTCAATTGGCTGAGGTTTTAGAGGCAATAACTTCAAGGGAAGAATTTAGTGTCACCAATTATTCACTAATTAGAGATAACTATGCAATTCATGACTGCGATTTCCAAGTTACTTTCCAAGCAAACTTAGGATTATCAAGAGGCAGATATCGTGTATTGTCTTTTCCTATGCACAAGTTAATCAGTAGTTAAGATTTCAACGACAATAGAATCCTTGCCTGCCAGATAAGTAGTAGAGAACTCTCTTTTTGTAATCAAGTATCAGACTCTTGTAAACAGTATCTTGAGGTGCCTCTGCTCAGTGAAGCAAACGAAGCTCTCTGTTGATACTGCTGACAGCGCCCTCATATTTATTCAAACAAACGCTTTCTGCAACCTCAAGATCTCCAAAGAGTGAATTGCGAATTATAGCAATGATTGTTTATTTAAGAGTTAATATCCCTGACCACAACTTAGCAGTCTATCCTCTCTATTTTGGAGCACTGCGCTAATATTTTCATCCTCAGCTTGCTTACTTATCCAAATTTAGCTCAAGCTGTGTTCGAAAAGGAGTACTAGCCAATTAAAAGAGTTTACAACAAAATCTCTGATGAATCATCTGAGCAAGACTTAGGACTTATTTTCGATACTCTGATGGCAATAGGAAATCCTGAGTTTATGAAAGAAAAGCTAGCGTTAAGTAGTGAAAGATATGAAGAGATTCTAAGTCAGGCCATGTACAGCCAAGATGCAGTCTTGAGCATAGTAGTTTTACTACTGAACTCTGACCAAAACTAAGAAAGCAATTTGTCATGGGACTAAGAGAGATACTCAAAGTTGGATCAGATAATAAAAAGTACTCTCCTCACTTATCTGAACTAGAGTGTTTTACTTTACGAGGACTTCAGAGCTCCCATTATGATTGAGGAGTCTTGCATCATGTATCCTTAATAGCAGGAGGCCTTCGCTCCTTACGATTCTCCACACAGAATAAACTCTTTATAGAGATAAAGCAGACTGTTCACTAATGAACTTAAACTAGACTCTGATTGCCTGATTCTGGATACTCAAAGATCCCATCAACCTTTTGATAAAATCAGTTGTATATTAGCTCCCTTGTCTTATTTTTGAGTACTAAGTTATGCACTCTCAGATGCAAGCGCCTATGTCTACCCGCAGTCAACGCAACTCTCTTAAGTCTGTATCTTCATCTCACTGGTCTCAAGCAACTACCTGCAATAACCAGTAGATTAGAGAGCTCTCTATCAAAGATCTCTTGCCTCTCAATGCAATATATAATAAGTCTATATATTTAATGTGTCAGGAGTTACTAAGCAATATAAAAAAACTATAGCAGCAAGCTTAGCCTCCAGAACTTAAAACCAATGATGCTCAAAATTCTCAAATAGACTAAATGCCTAAGGTAGAGGAGAGTATTAAGATAGTCATCAATGAAGTGCCTACTGCAATCTTCCCTCCTAAGTCAAAGGAAAATAGGAAGAATGCAGATCATCATCAAAGCAATTCAAAGAAGTAAAAACCACCTATGTATCAAAAGAAGAATAATCAAACCCAAAGCAACTAAGATCAAATATAAAAGTCTGGCACTCTTAACCAGGCTCTCAATAACTTTAAATTGATCAATTTTGTGCATGTATTTATTGAACATGAAAGCTAAATAAATTGGCAGCAAGAATTGATTTCAGTCAGACTAATAATTGAATTATCAAAAGGACAGATAACGATGAGAGAGTGAATATCTTCTCACTCGCTTCTTTCTACCTTTGATAAATTGGTTTGGATATAGTTTTAAGTTACACTATCTATATCATTTAAATCAACTTATAGAGGGAAGGAAAGAAGAAGAAGATTGTTTATAGACAATTTATTATTGTGATGATAAGTTAATTTAGTTGGACTATATGTGAATTGATAAGTTAAGATTTTATTTAAGATTAATTCGCTACTCCAAGCAAATTAATAAATAGCTTATACTTTCTTGCGCATTATTGCGGCATGCTTGGAAAGCAATTTTCATCAGTCTATTGATTTTAAATCGGTAATTTATTTATTGGCCTTTTTAATTAAATTATATTAAATTCAAGATTAATTTATCATGGAAAAGTCCACACCCAAATCAAAATACCCTTTTCTTTTATCTTTTACTTATTGAAATAGATAACGTCAAAGAGCTCTAGCTCTCAAAAGGGTACTCCCAAGAATGCATCTCATTCTCAGCCAAACACAAACGACCACCCTTAAAAGACAAACCCAGTTTCTAATATAAAATAACTTACAGTCCACACTGACTAGTACCCATCATCCACTCAGCTAATAGACACTAATGCATCATATAATCCATCTAATACTCCTCCTCATTAAATCCAGCAATCTACTCCAACGCAGGCCTCCTCCGCTCCTTCAAAACCTCCCCTTCCTAACTCAATCCCAACTCCAACTCATGCTTAATAAAAACCGCCTACTCCTATTCCACAAGGGACTCCCACCACCGCAGCTAACGCAGGTGCTGCCTCAGGATAGGGCAGCACTAAGCATGCAAGCTAAGCTCAATAGTCAAATGGGTTTTAGCGTCAGAACAGCCAAACAAGTACTCTGGGTAACGATCCAGTCAAACTCAAGGAAAAGATTGCCCAACTAGAGTCAAAGATCAAGTACTATGATTATTTATCTATCATTGCATTTCACTTTTGTATGAGAGCGAACATAACAACTTCTAAAATCAGTTACTCTCTCAGAGATCATAATACGAGTAGGAGTCTAAAAAGCTAAAACTACAAGTAGAGGAAATGAGCAAGTCTCTTACTTAGCTTCCGAAGCCTGAAGCACTTGTTGAAGAAAGAGAGTCAAGATAAGTTTAAGAAGACGAGCCTAATTTATTTAGAGAACCTTTTCATTTTATTATAAGAGCCAACTTAGGAGCAGATATTGAAAGAGAATGAAGCTTTGGCCCGAGAGTACTCAACACAAGTGCTCTCTAACGTAAAGACAGTGAACCTTAAAGAGCAACTAGCTTAACTTTGGTAGTAGAATCACGAGTATGAAATTAAAACGAAGCAGCTCTAAGATAAAATAACCGCCCTTGAAAAGGAAAATCAAGCAGCAGCTTCAAAGCAGGCTTAAATTGCTTCGGAGATAAGAGAAATGAGTTTGTAAAACTTTTCCTCTCTAATTTCAGTTCTAGCCAAGCCAACTAACTAGCCAGCTGCAGATTAGGCAAGTGAAGCCATGCTTAAATTACAAAAGAAGATGATTGAGCTAGAGAAGTATCTTCAAGAGAAGGACAAGGTCATACTCTATTTTCTTATTTAAATTTTTACTCGAACAGGAGAATAACTTGTCCGAGTTAAATGATTAGAACCATGAGCTGCTGAAATCAGAGGACTCACTCTAGTCAGCTTTGCGAGTCAAGCATCAGACAATTGAAGATCTAGAAAAGCAGATAAGGCTCTAGCATGAGCAACAGCAACTGCTGCTAGAGGATAAAGACCATCAACTCAGAGCCAAGGAGAAGACTCTGAGGGAAACCATAGATCTTATCACTGAGAAGGAGTTGGAGATTTAAAGCATGCTGAGACAGTTAAGAGATGCAGAAGTGGCTATAAAGGAGTACAGACAGAGGAATCAGACTTTAGAGCAGCAGTATGAGGAGTATCAGCAGACTTATGGGTAGATGGCTGAGGAGAATGAGCAGATTAAGTCTGATATGGAAGCAGTGCTTGCCTACAAGGCAGAGATAGAAGGAGTGGTGGAGGAGCAAACTCAAAACATAGAAGTTAAGAATAAGAGACTGGCTATGGTGGAGGAGACGCTCAGGTACAGAGAATAAGAGCTAGACAAGAAAGAGGCTTTGCTGAGGAGAGTGACCCAAGGGGCAGATGAAAACAAGAAGAAACTGGCTCATGAAATCGTATCATCATCTTATTAAAGGCTTAGGCAGAGATGAAACTAAGGCAGATCACCTAGACTACTCTTAGAGATATGAAAGCAAAGATAAAGGACAAACTAAACGAGATAGATGTACTCAAGGAAATGGTCAAAAGCGCCAACAAACAAGCAAAGGCCAAAGACATCGATATCCAGCGACTAACCAATAGAATCCACAGACTAGAGAAGATGACTGAACTGGGAAAAGGTATCATTCAAATGTGTACCTATATAACTTTGATTATTCAGGATGGGAACATGCCTCTTGATACTTCTAACCCTATAATTGAAGACGATGCTGAGCTTGATGAGACAGTGAAGATGTCACAAGCAATCAACCTCATGGGTGGACCTAACTCTTTTGCAACCCCTCTCAAGTCGTAGCCTCCGATTCCTCCTTATCCCAGAAGAGTAAACTAGTCGGGGCATGACTCTTATCTAATTATTAGTTTACCCATTAGGACTTAACCCGATAAACTATACCAACTTAGGAGGACAGAGGTCTGTGGAAGATGAAGTGCAGATGGAATTACTAAACGCTTAATAGCAGAGACAATACAGTATTAAGTCTATCCATGGGAATAGTTCTAGTGTCTAAGGAAAGAATGCTCTCGTCAACAGATCTCACGTTGGGGCACCCTCAGGAGGTCTCTAAAATAATCGAAATCTCTATTTGCAGCCATAAATTATTTTCCGGTTATTATCTGAAGTAGAGAGAGATAGAGGAGGCGATGGAGCTGGACCGTATGCTTGAGCAGGAGAGGAGGAACTTGTCACAGGACGTTTTTGCTAAGAAATACGAATAGCGATTGGAGAGTTATTATAACAATTTGCACAACGCGCATCAGACTAACATGAAAAACAACTCACTGGGCATGAGAGGAGTCTTTGGAGGAAGTTAGAATCCCACAGAGGGAGGAGACGAAAACGCCACTTAGAGGAATGGATTTAAATTATTTACTTTTTATTATTGATTACCAGCAACAATGTTAACTATGACTCACTCAGATACTATGACGGCATGCTGCCCAACCTCAATCTATCCTAAGAAGGAATGTAAGATTTGAACTATTCTTTACAAAGTTACTTTAGAATTGGAGAGAGAACTCATGGCAGAGATCAACGACTCAGCTTCTCGAAAAGATAAATATCACACACGTACATATTCACTCGTACTCATTTATAAGTAGTCTGGTATCAATGAAATAGTGAAATAATTGAGTTAGTTAGTTAGTGAAAAAATGAATAAGTCTCTCTCTCCCTTTCAATAAGCCTGATGAATAAATTAAAATACTCCCTTCCCTTCTTTAAATCCTTCTTTAATAAATTTATTCTGATAATATATCTCAAAAATGAGGAAGAACTAAAGTTAAAACTACGCCCATTAAATAAACAAGCCTCTTTCTCCTCCTGCATAGGATAACAGCAACTATAAACTTGGCCCTTTCTCGAATATGTCACCCAACTCTCCCACCTCTTTTTAAGATCAAATGCTGATTGAAGGTAGTCCTTAAACATTCCCAACACATGTAAAAAATGAAAGCGAGACCTTTGATAACTATCACTAACCACTCTCATAATAATATAAAACTGCCTCTCTGCCAGGGCACTTAAAATAACGCAGCAGTGTTTCTCTTTCACAAAGTCAAGGCTACATCGGAAAGAGGTCGAGTATAATAAATACAAGCAATCATAAGCACAACGAAAGTGCTACTTCAATAAAGAGTCTCTAGAATTAATAAGAAGCCAGAATTGAAAGGAGAAATTCACAATCTGCTGAGCGAAGAAGTTTGAGCAATCAGCACAGGCATACGATTGACACAGCTGTTGGAGGCGAGCAAGATGTAAACAATATAGACAATTAGCAAAGCTTCTCGATAATCAGAGAAACTGAAAATGATGTGTAGAACATAGATGGAGTGGCTGGCCTTATTTCTCTCACTCAAGGATCTGGACTAGAGAATTTAGATTTGGGGAAGATCCAAACTGCAGAAGAATACTTCAGCCATCTCTACGAATCTAAGCAACAACAGAATGGAAGAGCAAGCGTTTTATCAGACAAGTAAGCCTAGAAAAGGGATGTCATTAGCAAAAAGAAGCAAGCTAATTACTCTGCTGTTTTTAACCAAGGCCCTTAGGATAACTCTCATAATCTAGTGAATCCAGCCAATACTAATGTGTAGGGTTTATAAAAGTAATACATATTCCCTTTAAAAAGTAGGGAGCAAGGAAAACCCTTTTCTTAGCAGTAACTCACCAGAACAGGGTCTCAACCAAGTGAAGGATTGTTCTTTAAATAAAGAGTTTTGCAAGGAAAGCAAATGCCTATTTTCTAGCAGCAGTTTAACTATGATAGCTCCTCTGGTTTGTAAATTCAAACAATTCAAGTCTAAAGTTAAAAGAATGCAGGCCTTACAATCCAGGCTAAACTCATTCCAACTTCTTCAGTGGAAGCAGTTTAGTGGACTACGAAAGATTTGAGAAGACTAAAAAGCTACAGGAAGATTTTTAAACTGACTTGAAGAAGTCTCTGTACTAAATGAGAGCGAGACAGCAAGATTCTAAGCCCTCATACTTCACTTTCAAGAGGCCCCTCACTCATTCATTTTCAGTTCAGTAAATGCAGTACTTATAGGGCTTGCATAATGAAGGCCATGGGCCTAATGCAAATTCTTAAATAGGGTCAAGAGGGTCTTCACAAAGCTAGAAGAGACTCAGGATAGTTTCTAACCAAGGAAGAGCCAATCCAAAAGAAGGGGCTATTCCAAATATTGAAGCAGCTAACCCTATAGGTCCCAAAGGGTATCCAATAGACATCGATCATCATCTTAAAATCTTAACCTATTTGTATTATCTTTAGAGACACTAGTAGAAGTAAATTCTCACGATAAGAAAGCCAAAAGATAGAGTAACTCAGCCTTAACCAAGATTATAACCAAATTTACCATCTTAATTCAACCCCACTTACTATGAAACCCAAGAAAATCAGAAACACCAATGTAGAGTGATGATTTTTATCAATATTTTTAGAGTTCTCTTGGTGGTCTGTAACACTTCTCTCAATTTTAAAATTTCCAAACTCTGTAAAAGACAAGAGGGCTCGCAAGATCTCCATCAAAAGAGTAATTTTGCTTTCAAGACAGGAGGATTCCCTCAAATTCAGTAGCCATCGTACTTCTAGCCTCAACCTCAGCTAATCTAGTAGTATTAGTAGGAAACCAATCCATATCTATAATATCAACATGAATTAAGCCAGCGGAGGGTAATTAAAGTTACCAGTATATCAAACTTAGAAAACAAGATTCTCTAGCTGCTAATGATCTTCAAGAGGACTTGCGAAGAAGCATAAACCCAGCTAACTAAGTTCTTTAGGTCACATCTTAATTATTTAAATGTCTTTTTCTATTTTTGATCACACCACAGAGAAACTCAAACGTAGAGTACTCTTCTTAACAGAGCTAGCAGATGGAAGGACAGTAGTCATTCTTCATGCTTAGAGAGTCTGAGATAATCTCGGATCCCAGATTCAACCATCACAGTCAGAACAACCTATAAGACAGCATAGACTAGTAGCAACTGCACCTCAATCTCAATAGATTCGCTTCTGATAATCAAAAGACAGAAGAGATACTTGAGCAAGATGAACGCAGTCCCTCATCTGTAGTTAAATTTATAAGCAAATAAAATATTGGATATAGATGAATTGATTACTTAAGACAATTTATTTTATCTTTAAGTTATTTAATCTGCATAGGATATGGTTGGGACACCACTGTTTAAAGAAGTTGGTTTAAAGCCTGAGAAAGAATGAAGAATCAGTCATTAAAAGTTCCAGAAGGCAACTCAAACAAGATAAAATTATTTCAGTTTGAGTTTTCATTTTTATAAGAGGTATTGAAAATGCCTTAGAGTGTAAGAAGGCAAGCAGGTTAACCTGAAATAGTAGTGTTTGAAGACGGCTAATAGCTATAGTAATCGTAGATGCATTAACTTTAAGGCAGTGGCTACGAGCAAAGCATGCATCAGCTCAAAGCTAGTATAAACACTCTGGCTATGTCGCAGTATCAATTATATTAAGCTACATTTGTTATTGAAATAAGATATTTATTTAGAGTATCAAGATCCAGTGATGAGTGTTAAGGTCATCTACAATAGCAATCGTAAAGTTAAGTTTTTCATAATTAATTTGATCGAATGGAGATGGAGGCTTTGAAGAAATCTAGACAACTCAAGAGAAATTATTTGAAGCCCACTTAAACAGCTTAGACTCGCTTGTTCTACAACACTTACCTCAACTCAGGAGGAAACGGCACATCAGCCACAGCCACAAATATTATGAACATTAAAAAGCAAGCTTAGCTTGGTCCTGTCAAAGCTAATAGGAATTTATTGATTATCTTTATTGTTATGAATTCAGAAACGCGAACTCCTAACAACATGAACATCCCACTCATCAGTGACTTTAAAGAGCTAGTGCAAAGCTAGTATAATGTAATGAAGCAATAGCAAATGTCTAGACAACAGTAGCCATAGATTACTAATCGACTCAGCAATCAAAGGCAGTCACTCACAACCTAAACTCCAATACTCCCTCAAACTGCTAATACTTTAAATGGGGTTAACTTATACAGAACTTAGTCGCAATTTAGATCAGAAAACCCGCAATAATCTCAATAACAGTCTATCAATCTTATGCGGCAGGCATAAAGTTATTATACTTATAAAATTTTTTTCATCAATTAATTAAAGTTAGCGATAGCTGCTTTTGACTAAGAAGAGTTCAGACACCTAAATAAATCCCTTCTCATTGCCAACTAGTTCTGAAGCATAGCTCAGGTCTGAACTATACAGACCCAGCAATCATTAATCCTTATTTTAAATTGTCTAGGTAATTATCATAGTAGAAACCAATCTCCAACTAAAACTACTCTGTCTAATTAAGGAATGAGTAATAAAGCAAAGGAGTCTTCATTTGACGAGGATAAGAGCAAGAACGAAACTCTCTCAAACCATGAACCAACTGAAGCTTATCATCATTATATCTTACAATATGCTAATTCTTTATAAAGCAGAGGGGAAGGCTCCAAACGTGTATGGAAAGTTATTCATAGTGTCCAACAAAATAAAGAACGTGGAGGAGTACTAGAAAGTTATAGAATCTAAGAATTACCATCAATACAAAATCCTCCTCATGAAGAACAAGATCAAAGTTATGGACAAGTACCTTTCGTAGCTTCAAGAATTAAAAATGATCATCAATCTTACTTAATTAGCTGAAACCAATAGTGTGTCTTAACTCAATTAGATCCATTTACAAGAAGTAGTCAGAGACTAATGAGCAGCTCACTCGCAAACGCATCCTAGTAAAGTATCTGGAGAGATTATTCGATCAGAAGGCAAGCGACCATTTTGGACGTTCCCTCCCTCAGAATGATAAGTTGCTCTCTGATAAAGTAAAGAGGGAGGTCGTCATGGCTCTTGCAGAAAACATAAACTCACTCTCTCTTTAATTAAATGCCTATGGTATAAATGAATTTAAGGGTTACTAAGTGGGTAGCTAGATAGCGAAGATGGGTCCACTGAGAAGATAATTGAGGACATCTTAAACAAGTACAATTTAAAAGCTCCTCCAAGGAAACTCTTTGAAGACGATGAATGAACTTATTATAGAATATAACTCTTATATTAGAAATGCTTTAATTCCCTTAACTTACTTAAATTAATTAGATCGATCCTCTTCGTAGTTTCTTTAGTAAATTAAGGAATCAAATAAATCAAATTGTTGTTGATGTTAAGATACTTGATAGATTTGTAAGTTGATTATTGTATAATTAAGTGAGGGATGTCTTATGTGAGTCATAACCAGGAGTCTCTTCGTTCAGGAGGAGCTAGGCCTTAAGACTCCAAGTCAGGAGACGATATTACGGTTCTTCCAAGGAAAGAAGCTCAGCAGCTCTACAACCCCAGCAAAGATAGTTTCTAGTAGCAGAGGCCTGGAGAAAATCCTCATGAGGCCACTCAGGGTGCTATTTTCAATAACCCTTTCGAAGGAGGAGGCCATAAAGGCACCACTATGAAGTAAGGCTGTCAATAAAGTGTTTTTTGTTGCCACGTATTTTTCAAAGTTTTTCCTTCGATTTATAATCTGTGTAGGTTTGGAAATGATGAGATGAAGCCTGACTTGATGAATGTATTTTCTTATTAGGGATATTTCTTTCTGAGATGAATGAGGATGCTAAGATGCATGCTCCCAAGGATAGAGCTCAAGCTTTGGAGTAGGACAGAACCACTACTTTCGAGAGTGCCTGCAGAGAAGAAATCTAGCTCTCATAGGCTTGCCATAACGACAACAAACACAACTAAGAGTAGTGCGCTTCCATCGATGAGGAGGCTAGTGAGTGCATGAAACACTACGGAAAACGCTTTCCTACCAACAAGAAGAACCAAACTATCTAATGAAAGTCTAAAGTGCTTCACTAATCTATTCCTTCCACTTCTATTTGATTCTTTATTTCTTACTTGTACAAAGTACACTATACTCATTAAGAATACAACATATTTAAAATTTAAATGTAATATATCATTATAAACAATTTCAGAGAATTAAAGCAATCTCTGCTTGTAAATAATCTAATTTAAAAATAGTTTTTTTTAATGGGTTGTTCTAGATTATTGTTTCCCCTTGGGACTACTTGCATAACTATATTTCTGTATTTGTTCGCTTTCAGATAGGATATAGAGGAGTTCATTGAGCAGACGCAAGTTCAGCCTTATTTTAGCAAAAGCAGTCAACTTCAAAGAAGTCAAGACATAATTAGAGCCTTGCTTCTCACTCTTGAAGAGTCAATCAAAACACAATTCAAATTATTTTATACAAAGAAATTGTTATTCCAAATGCTTTCAGTCTAGCTGAGAAACTTCAGCCACTTTAGGCAATTCAACTTGTACGAACTTTGCTCAATTACAATTTATGACTTCTCATATTATTTTAATGCTCTGGACCATTTCCATGTCCAAGTTATTTTTACGATCCACCAACTGCAGAGTAAATTCAATAGTCTGTCTTAACACCCAGACAGCTTTTCTAAAAATACAAGTTTAACCGCACTATGAGGTCCAAAGCTAAACCAACTCAAAACAAACCAGGCACTAAAAAACACCACTTTACTCCGCAGCAGCAGCTTATGGAAATACCCTAAACAAATATATACTCAAATTAAGAAGAGTGGATCACATTTTAGTTTAGGTGCAAGAGATAGGCAGATACGACAACTACATCATGACTTTCATAGTACCAGGTCATGAACAGTCATTTAAAAGGTACCAGAGATTCGCTGAGAAATTCATAAATAAGACTAGCTAGTGGGAACAAAAGTTAGATGACAGCAGAGATGGCTGGGGATAGAATTTAAATGAAGACTAAGAAGAAGAGCTTAAAAATTAAGAATAAAATTTCGGATCAGCTTGGAGTAATCAATTCAAGAGAGGCAAGCACTTTAAGTACTTGGTAGATGATAAAACTAGACACATCATTTTATAAGATAGTTTACTTTCACATCATCTTCGTTTTAGACTTCAAGGAAATGCCTTCTGCTTATTCTGGGGACATGCTAAGGAAGTAATCACAGTATCTCTACAGAGTGGTATAGGAAAAGTATCTTTAGTACAATAAAAATGTGAGGATAAACTTGATAGGCATCGACCAGGGAGTTTTAGTAACCTATGTGGCTATTTAAGAATAGAGATTTCCTATTAACGCAGTCACCAACATCATCAGCGTTTTCGAAAGGGACTCATTTGAATGGAGTAAACTTACAGCATGAATCCTCAGTTCTACATGGACGAAGCCACTAAAGATGTTCCTTTCTAGATTAAGAACAACATAGTGCATTAGAATAATTTTTTGCAGCTTTATTAAGTCATTATATTTTTTTAGCGATTCAAATAATATCTCGTTCATTATCTTATATTGCACATCGTTATAAGGAATTGTGACTAGCAACTCGGATATGAAAAGTTTAAGGACTTTAAAGATTTCTTCAGAACTTAGAAGATAAAGAACTACTTCGAAATGAGTGCAGGCTCAATCTAGAATTTTACTAGGTGCATCGATGAAGGCTTTAGTTTCTTTGAGTTGAAAGTCTTCTCGGATAAGATAATTAAGTCTCTCTTGATTGGGTCTCTCAAAGAAGTGAGGAATGCAAATTTTAGAAGTGAGGCCATCAAGGATATTTTAAATAAATGGAAAATGAATTGCATATACTTTAGTGAATATTTTTCTAGCCTATCCAAACGACTAAATACTCACAGTGGATACGAGAAACATCCATCTTAATTATCAGTAGGGTGAGAAACTGAGGCCCTTCGAATCCCAAGACACTCTCTTTTACAGCCTTGACTCTGACTTTAGAAAATTGGAGATAGAGATTCCACAAATTAAAGTTGAAGAAGACTAGTTCTATGAAGCTCCTTATGACCAAATCATTGATGAAGATCCTGAAGAAAAGGAAGTGAGCCAATAAAAAGGATACTAACGTGCTTTTAACATGACTGAGCTTTCTCTCAGATATCCTCATCTGAATAAGCCTATTACCTTGATAACAGACTGCACTTAAATTGGCCTATTTCAGTCAGTTAGAGATAGCTTATTGGATTAGCAGTTCTCTTCTGAGTAGAACTTTAAAATCAAAGTACTTCCAGAGTTTATTGCACCAAGGACAAAAATAGGAAAAGTACAGTCAATTGAGTTTACCATAGGTGAGATTTTGAAAAAGAGTGAAGTCAAAGACATAAGACATGTTATGATTCAAATACATATTATGATATCAAATTATAATTAAATTATAATGATCGAATTGAGGAATAACCTAACACTGAATTAAAAATGCACTCTCAAAATAGTAAATGATTACAAGAGAAAGTACTACTCTTTGAGTGAGCTCGTAGTGAAGAGAAGTGATTTAAACCTAGAAAAAACCTTTTAATTTAAAGAAAGCACAAATACTAACAGCTATGAAGTCTAAGCATTTAATGTCCTCAAAGAAATTATAGAAAAACTTAGGAATGCATTTAACCAGCAAATCATAATAAGGGATGACAGTTTTGAACTTTAATTTGATATTGAAGACTTTGAGGCGATGAACCTGAAAGAACCAGTGATTAAAATATGTGCAAGCTAAGATATTTTAATTGAACGCAAAAACTAAAAAGAGTACAGACAGCGAGGCTGCTCAACTTTACAAATGAATGTGTATGAATCACTCTACGTTCAAAGCCTCAATTTAAAATTTGTTTGAATAATATTTATTTTAATTTCTTCGACCATCATCAGAATGAAGTCTCAATTTCCTTCGATATGGAATTTCAGGTGTAATATTTCTTATATTAATATTTTAAAGATTTCATTATATCATTAATTAAAAATCTTAGGAAGTATCTTTTATCAGATACATAGTCTGCTGTGTTTGGTGATATTCTATCTCTCGATAAAGCTCTTCTACCATGAAGCAAACTATGATTTTGTGAGTTTATTCAAGAGCAGCTAGTAAACTATCTTTGTGATGCTATTCACTCATACCCTGTATACTTTTAATTTCGATGAGTATGTATCTACATATGTTTTCTTCTACGCTGACTATTATCAACCCAAGTTTTTCCCACTCTTATTTAAGAACGAGATACTCATCTTTGTCCCTATTAAAATTAAAACTTTTTTAAAAAAGATTTTCTTATAACTTTTATTCTCATTATATAATTGCATTTAGTGTGAGTTGGATGGTGATCTAAATCTACTAAATCATTAAGGCTTTCCTTGGAATGATATTTTACTCTTTTTGGGACCGAGTGCATGAGAAATGCTTGTCAATTAGGCAGCCATCTATTTTACATGTTGCAGTTTACTTACCTAGGCTTGATTGCTTTTGCTTACACTTCTAAATTCCAGAGCTTCATTACTGTCTCATCATCATTAATTATAATTTCTATTTAATCTCTTCGACCTTAGCCTACATAGTAATAATGATAAAGGCAAGCAAACTAAAGAAGAGAATGGAGAATCAAAAGGAAGAGAGGCCCGAGGAGTATCAAGAAAGGAGGAAATAAGCATGGAATATGATCGATTTCACACTTATTTGATTTTATAGTATTGATTTTAAACTTCTAGGTTTCTGCTCGATGAGTCTCTACTACGACCGATTTGTGATTGATCTGTGGCGAATATCGGAAGGGGAGGAAAGAGTGCTTGCAGCTTTTGATAGGGACTCAGTGTTTTACGTGCCACATATAACTTTCTTTATGTCCTTGACTATTGTGAGCAAGGAAAACCTTAGAGCGATAATGTGTTACTTGGGCGTGCCCTTTCTCTCCTTCTTCTTTGTGGTTTACTTCCTCTGCTCGTATAAGTACCTCTACAGATCCAGAATCATAAATCAGAAGCAATTAAACATTACAGATAATTTAGAAGCTAGCAGTATTAAGTTTACTTGGCATCTGTTTAGTGATGGTGAGTGGAGTGTTCTACATGGGTGCTTGCATAATCATAAACTCCAAGAGACTGGAGAAGCTAGAGATGGAGCAAAAGATGAAGAGACTCAATAAAATGAAAGCACTCTAAGAAAGAGCCAGACTAAAACTTAAATAGTATGAAGAGAAACAGGCTGCCCTTGCTCTTGAAAAAGAAAAAGCCAACTAGAAAAATAAAAAAAAGGAACAGGGAAAATTAAACCCTTTTAATAAAAAAAAATGAAAAAAATTACTAAATCGTTTAAAAAATCAATTGTTTTTAAAATAAAAAATTTAAAAATCAAATCTATTTTTTAATATTAAATTCAAATGATGTCGATATAAAGATATTTTAAGATAGGACAAAAAGTAAAATACAAATCGGATAATATGATTTACTACTCGAGTAGTATTCAAATACATAATATGATTATCATTTGAAGATAGATCCCATTCCTATTGCAATTAAAGATCCTGCGAATATCCCTATTGTTATGAATAAACCTATCAATCAAACAATATAAACATTAAGTAAAAAATATAATGTAATAAGTATTAAATGTCCCAACCTGCTCTTTAGAATCAGTAGGGGCCTGTGAAGGTGCTCTTACTGCGCAAAGAGTTGAACAAAAGCCATTAGTCAATGCAAAGAGTATCATATTTAGAATTTTGAACCAGTCTGCTCCTTTACCAAATAGCCAGACTGGATCAAAGTTAAGAGCAGTTACTACAAAAGTAGCAATAAAGATCAGCCTGCAGTATGCCACAATTATTACAGGCAGAGTTTTAAACTAGGCAAATTTCTTATCTAAAAAATGATTAATAGTTTAATTTTTAATCTCCCGACCATCTCCCAATAGTGTCAAACATGTTGAATATGAATATGAAGATTTGTCGATTCCAGGCAAGTCTGGTGTTTGTGTCTGTGATGAATTTCATGAATTCAAGCTCCACCTTCATGCACACGCCTGGATATACCACAAAAGTAATCATGAAAACCGATAATAGTGATGTGAGAAGAAGTCTAGAGTAAGAGAAGCTTTGCTTGGCCATAATTAAAAACGCGACAAACTTTGAGTGCTGCTACTACTTGCTTGGATTTTAATGAGAGTTGCTCAATTGTGCATGCGAGATTGAAGATGCAGTGTTTTCGTTCAATCTTAAGTCAAGAGACTTGGGCGTTTCTGAGGGGCGAAATCTCGCATCCTTCAATAAACTAGCCTCTTCTTCGCTTCTCAAGATTTCATCTTCCCCCACTCCACTTATTCTCCTAACTGTAATATCTTCCTCAGTTTTAGTTTAATTAACGTAGTTCTGAACGTATTTTAGTTTCATGAAATAAAATGAACTGAGAGCGCACAACATAGCGATATGAAATTAAAGCTACATTAATTAGAGCGATTAAAGCAGCAATGACAAAGTATATCATTGATCCATGAAAGTCATTATCAGATCCTGCTTTTGGAGGTAGTATAGCTAGGGTTAAGATTCTTAGACAATTCAAGACTATGCCACTATAACCATTTCCAAGCATGATAGCCCCCATGTGTTAGCGAGGTAGAATACCTCCTAGTCCGAAAATAGTCCCCTAGACTACTCCACCTGCAGCTCCAAACACGATAAGAACTACACTATTAATTTTTATAAAGAACTGAGATACAAGAGGCGAAACCGGCATCAGGCCCTAGATAGTTTGCCAATAAAGGCATGATTATCATAATTACTGAAATCAAGGCAAATCCTCCTCCCAATCTTGTGGTGTACTTAAAGTTGTGGCCATATAAATATTCCTCCTCTAATTTTTTTATATACAATATAGCAGGATGAATACTTGAACTATGGTTAAGAGTCCATTATTTGCAATACTGAAGACAAAATCAGGTTAATGTCCAACGAGCTAAATATATTCTTAATGCATATCAATAGCCATACTTTTTCGTCGAAGAAATCCAAGGCAGTAGCAATCGCATTAAAATTTAAATGCATTCCAAGGTAAGAGTGCTCCAATACCGTAAAGAAGCATCAAATAGTAAACTATCTTTTCCTGACTATCTTTATTAGGTTGCTTTTCGATTCATTCTTGCTCAGAACTATCTGCTTCTACCAGAATTCTAAAGTATATACTAAGTCTAGCCATTATCTTTACTTGGGATGTTTTGTCATACAGCAGGATTTAATTTCTAATCGTGTTTTTCTAATTTTATTTTCTAAATTTGTCTTAAAACTTATGCTGATTTTTATAATATAAAGAAATTTTGAAAGAAGTTAGGTATTTTTATTTTTTTGAAAATAACACTTAGATTCTAGCTATTTTGCACCTGATAATTTTTTGCGCAATGTACAGCACTTATCTTTTGCATTATGATTGCTGATTCTCATCATTTGTATGATGGAGGAGTATCATTTAATATTTTTACTTCTTGAAGAAAAAATAAATATATTTTAGAAATTATTATAAACTGTGTAATAATAAATCACGTTCCCTCTTTGACATAATACTGAAATTGAATTTATTGTTTAATTATTAATGAGTTATTTTAAATATAATTGGTCTATATTTATTGTTTACCTTCTATTTAAATTTAAATGCTGTAATTTGAGTCAAATTTGCAGAGTGAAGAATGAACAAATCTATAAAAATTAAATTCAAACTTTGAGAACTATCAACAACAAGCAACTTTATCTCAGGCATTCACTTTAAAACTCAACACGATGGATAGGGCTAACTAAAACCAACAACCTATAGAAGATTTCAACTAAACATCGAGCTCTGCTAACAAGCTCAAGAAAGCAGAAGGCAAGAATAAAATCAAGAAGGAGCTAAGATCTGCTCCCCTGAACAGAACTAGCACTACTTTCGCTATTGATTAATTATTTTTTAAAACTTCTTGGCAAAATTTATATTAAATTGTTTTTAAAATGTCATTAATTTAGAATTGAAACTTCAATCTAATTAGTTACATTTATTACATATGCTTAGATCGTTGAATAACTTAATTACAATTATTTTTTACAAAACAGATACCTAATTTTAGATAAATGCTATTAATTAAAAAACATGTCACTTACAAATTTTAACTTTAAATTAGTGAAGCGATATATAGCTAATATAAAACCCAAATGATAGATAATGATATTTCAAATTATTGATTATTGCATATATAAATAAGAGGTATCGATTTAACTTCAGAACGAATTTATTCTATTTCCATTAATTATCATTGAAGTTTTGCATCTCCTACTCAAGAGAATAAAACTTTCTGGCACTATTCTTGAAAAAAATTCTTGAAGTTGAAATTAAAAATTCATAATTAAATGATGAATTTAATTCTACAACTTGATGATAATAAATCAAAACCTTAATATAATAATTTGTTGCCATTTTCAATCATTTTATTCTCTAGGTTTATATTTAACTTCCAGATAAAGTTATATACTTTTTGGAATAATTCATTGTAAAATGTGTTTTATTTTATAAGTTGAAATAAACTGGAGGATTGAAATAATTTAAAATTACAAAATTTATATTTTATCCTTACATAGAATGGTAATACGTTTTCTTAATCAGTATGATAAGTGCTGGTTTTAAAAAAATGATTATTAATTTTCCTAATAATTTACTTTTACTTTTCTTTACTTTTACTATATTTTATGCGATAAATTTTAAAGAGAAAAGAAGTATAATAATTTTTTTTATTGAGTTTTCGCATTTATAAAGGATAAATTACATAAAATGAATTCTCTTGTAAATAAATCAATATATTTGCTAATATTGGTAGCGCCCAGCAACTCCCGCAAACCTCTTCTGCACACAGCATTCTTGGCCAAGCTCTCCAGAATCAGCCTTCAATTTTATCTGCTCCCATTCCCAATTCAACTATTCCAGCCTTACAAGTAGCAGTTATTTCAGATGACACTACTATTGTCCTCCCTAATGACATAGTTGAAGGGAAGAAATATTTTAAATTAAACTTTATTAAATGCTATAATAATTTATATTTTCTTTTTCTCTTTTGATAAACCTAAATTCAAAGAACTTGCTTGCATCTCGTTAAATTTGTTAGAGATAAATTATTTTGAAACATTTGCTCTTCATTCGGAATAATAAAGGAAAGCATCTTTGTAAATGGGAAATTTCTAAGATATGACTATCAGATAATTTAAAAAATAAAAAAACAGCTTAAATAAAATAAAAGCTTTAATAAGGAAAGAAAAGGGTAGCTTGAAAATTTGCAATATTTATTTTTGTCATAAAATATTTCTATAAACTAATAATATCAATTAATTACATTATATTCACAATGTGTATTTTTTGGGGAGAAGACTGATTCGGCAGAGGAGTAAAAGGAAGTTACTTTGGAAGACTACTATCAGCAAGTCAAAGAAAATGAAGATTTGAGAGTGAGAATAAAGGAGTTGTAGGAACTTTTCGACTTGTTTCCTACCTAAGGGTCTGCCTCAAGTGAAGCCGTTGGTCCCAGATTAAATCCTAAAATTTAATTTATATAAAATTTAATTAAAATCTAAAATAAGAATGTTAAGTCAAATAATTAAGACGAAATTCTGAAAAAAAATAATAAAGTTTCTGATTTAAGTATAATTATAAATTTAGCTTGAAAATTATATTTATAAATAAAATAGAATTATAGCTTAGACAAATATTATTCTCCTGATTTTAATTTTTAGAAGAAATATATATAACGACCGTATTTATATTAAAGTATTTTAAAAATAATTTGTTGTAAAAAATTTATCTCAAAATTATTTTAATCAAATCTTGTCTCATCTTATTTTCTATTGCTTTATAAGTTTTATCTTAATTATAAAATTGCTAATACCATATCAACTAAGACATTTTGTATTAAATTATGAATATTATAAAAAAGATTTGAAAAATGAAATTCAGTATGATAGCTAATCATTTAATTAAAAATACGCAGAGATTAATAGATTTATACTAATATTTATTTTTAAAATATTTACTAAATTCATTATAGTAAATTTTGGTTTTAATTATACCGAAATAAACTAAAATAACAACTATATTTAAACTTTACAAAATCAAGGTTAAAATTTATCAAATAATTTTAGTTAAATTTTTTATAAAATGAACTTTCAGAATCTAGACAGAGAGAAGACCCTAACTCAGGCAATCAGGAAAATTAAATTATATCGATTATATTAAATAATATTCTTTATGTTTAAATTAAAACTATACTGAAATATGTCATATTTCATTTTTAAAATTATGAAATTTTTCATATTTAAAGAGAAAAAATTGTATGTTTAAAACTTTTTTGTCTTTATCACTATTTCTTTTATAATCTAGTAATAAGGCTGGATTTTGTGTTTCTGGTATACGAGCTGTATTAATCACAGAAGTAAAAGGTAAAAGCTGGAAATTAACTTCCTCATTTTAGGAAGGAGATTTTAAATTATATAATGAAAATACGTTAAAAAAGAGCTGTATTCTTTAAATATAATCGATTTTAAGTTAAAAATATAAATAATATTTTTTTAATAATAATAATTGACAGAAAATAAATTTAGTTGAAGCATTTTTGATCATATTTTATTTTTAGTTAACGAACAAATTCTATCAATATTAAATGAAGTTAGAAGATTCAATTTTCACTTTATTGATATTTTTATATTTAATTTTTTTAATTAGAAGTTTGGAAAAATAAATTAGTATAAATTATTTTTATAAGTATATACTCATTTAACATGAGTGCCATAAAATATTTCAGAGAGGCAGCTTCAAAATACTATTTTGATAATTATCATATCATTTTATATTCTCATTTATTTCATATAAATTTTTCTGACTGTATTAAGTTGTATTAAAGTTTTAATTAGTTTCTCTATCGTTTAAATTTATTCCATATTAGAATAAAAACCCATATTTTTCATATAAATTATAAACTATTATATTTTTCAGAAATTCAACATAATTTTATTGAAAATTTATATTCTCCTAATATTATTGTGAATTAAGATTAAGACATTTTATTGTCAATTTCGAAGATTTTAAAAATTAAAGGTTAATTTTCAAATATTTTTTTTAAATAATAACTTATATGTTTTTAATTTGTTCGATGTATTTAAAACTCGATTGAGAGCCTTGATGAGGGTTTCCTTCCCTTGCTGCGCACAGGGAACCTCTATTCGAGTGGCGGTATGCAAGAGTCTACTGATCTCAGAAACACTTTGAGGAACAAGAAGTATGTGGAGAAGAACTTTGAGCAACTATTATAAGAATTAACTCAATTTATATAAACTGATACTATTTTTGAACTTAATTAATTTATACAAGCTTGATATCTCTACTCAATAAACATAATTTTAATAAAAGTTTATTTATCATATATTTGGTGAGGAATTTACGATTAATGATATAGACTAATTTAAATGATGTAATCAACTAAATTTGATATTTAGAATTGTATAAAGAGTAGTATGTAATAATTATTATACAACTCAGGGAAGATCTATTAGATACAAAGTTTTATTTTTAGTCATAAATTTTACTCATAATTTAAATCAGTTTTAATAAGTTTTTAATAATATCAAGCGATAAATCTCAGATCTCTAACAAACATGAGAAGGCTTTAAAGTCTAGCGACGGAAGTGGGTCTAGCAAGGAGGCTTCCATAGAACCTAATTGTAGCTCAAACTCAGTTGAAGAAGTCAAGGCATGTGTTGGCTCTGATTCTTTGACTTAACCTACTATCATGACTGGTAGTAACGTTTAAGTTAAAAACTCCGAAGCAAAATAGACTCACCAACGCTATGAGTCTTAAATTAAAAAGATAATTCTTATCTCTTTAAATAAAAATCAATTATCAATAATAAAACGGATTGCTACTAAATAATCAAGTTCAAATGTCAAACGTATATTGATATAAGGAAATAAATTTTTCATAAATAAAAAAGTAAAAACTTGCAGCAATTATTGAATAATTATCACTAATGAACAATAAATTTTTTAAATTAAATTTTAAGATTTTATTATACTTAAAAATTGACTAAGCCTTTTATTTTTTGCTTTGTTCATGAATTTCTAAATTGAATGACTTGGAATATTGTTAATAATAATTTAGCATCTTGAAGTTTTCTCTTTCAGGTCAATACAAAATATGGTTAATTAAATAAATATAATTTCTTTGAATAGATTTTGAAACTAACTAAATAATTTAAATTTTCTTTATATTAACTATCTTTTATATTAAAATGATTAATTTTGGGGGGGGGCCTTTCCTCGTCATCCACTTTTTTCATGAAAAGATGAAAAACCACGATCTAGCCTAAAATCAACCAAAAACACCAAATTTTTAGTCCAAATTCAAATCTAAAATGCCTATCCAACTCATATTCTTTATTTTAGAGTCTTTGGGAGAACCTTGAAGGAAAATGGATTTCAAAAAATATTAAATTGATAATGAAAGATCATCTAATTAAAATAAATTCAATAATTTTATGAGTATAAGATTTCTAATATAAAAAAAATAACTCTTAGATCTTTTATGTTTTGTTTAGGAGTTATAGAATTCTCTTCTTACTTGAAGCTTCATTTAAAAGCTAGTTTATCTAAAATTTATATTTAAATATATTTTAATTTATTGCAACGATTATTTATTCTATATAAACATGATATATAAATAAGTCTTTTTTATTTTTATCCATCTTTCAAAGATTTTATAATTTGATAATTATTTTAAATTACTTATAATTTATTTGTAAGATATTTATATCAATAAATGGCTATAAGCATGAAATATCTTTGTTGGTTATCAATAAAAAAATTATAATAATCTTTTTAAAAAAATAAAGGTTATTCTCTATAAAACCGCCTTAAAAATAAAGTTTTCAATCTCGATGTGCTTAAAAATTGTAGATAATTTCTCTAAAATAAAGAATATGAGTTTGATAGACATTTTAGATTTGAATTTGGACTAAAAATTTGGTGTTTTTGGCTGATTTTAGGCTAGATAGTGGTTTTTCATCTTTTCACGAAAAAAGTGGATGACGAGGAAAGGCCCCCCCCCTTAATTTTTATTTATTGTCTTAAAGCCCTTTGAGAGAGACTCACCATAGTGATGATTAAGATTTGAGAGGTCAAAGAGACTTCGTAGACGAAAGGAGAGTCTTCTTACAGGCCTTTGAAAACTTCGCAAAGATGCACTTCATTCGTGAGAGAAATTTCGGAAAATTCCTTACTCAAGCTGAGCTCAATGCTATTAGAGAAGAAAGACTAACCTTTGCTTCTCAGAATGGGTTTCCTACAGACCTTGATCACATGGGACTCCTGAACTGGCTTTATTAGAAAGGCGCCGACATCGGAGTCTCATTTGAAGAGATGTTTGCGATTATTAAGCAATGACTTAGTAGCCTCGCCATTTTAGAAATAAAATTAGCAATTATTCTTTGACAAGTTTCACCAGCATCGCTCATCCAGATAAATATAAATCCACCAGAAATAAAAGCAAATAAAATTAATCATAAATAATTCTTAAAAATTCAATTAACCTTTTTTGTAGAGCATAAAAGATTCCCAATGAATGTACTTAGAATCTCCATCTATATAAAATACAAGATAAGAAAAATTGCGCGAGAGTGAGAGTAGGATTTATTTTTTGAAAAATTAAGAGATTTTATCGTGCAGAGTAGCTGTATGCATAAAGTTGTACACTTCGGCGACTTGCCCTTATAGAGATATTTAATAGACTATTCAAACCATTATTTACAGTGAGTGACTTCAGAAGCTAATAGATGGGCTTCAGAGACATTTAATACGTGAGGGAGCAAGTTATCTAATAATCTTAAAGAAGGTTTAGAGGGACGATCTATCTACTCAATAAAGACTTGTTCATGTCTGGTCTTATCTTTAAAATACCTGTTCATGAATAGACTCTGCAAAACCCTAGATGATATAGCAATTCAATACACACACAGAAATGAACTTATTTATGATCTCCCTCCAAGTTATTAATTATTAAGGATCTTGTTTAATTGATTATGAGCGACATCTCTAATACTGTGAGCTCATTAGAGGTGTGTTCATTAGTCGTGGAACATTTTACCTATGCCGATGGCGATGAGGGAGCCAATGAAAATACCGAGAGTCAAGAATAGACCAATGAGAGTTCCAACTTACTCTTTAGAGTCATCAGGTGCTCTTGAGGGGGCTTTGATGGCGCACTGAGTACTGCAGTACCCATTAGAAAATGCGAAAAGAATCATGTTGATGATCTTAAACCAGTCAGCGTTATCGCCGAACAACCACATAGGTGGCTCGTCCAAAGAAATAAGCACGAAAGTGGCAATGAATATAACTCTCGAGTAAGTCAAAATTAGTACGAATTTGTCCGATCCTTGGCCGAAAGTTTATCCTCCCAACCATCTTCCAACGGTGTCGCAGATGTTGAAAATGATAATGAAAATTAGAGCAGTCCATGAACCTCTGAGTGCTGGGTCGTCAATGTTCTCCATGAACTTCAGTCCAGTGTGTAGAGACACTCCGGGGAAAACAACAAAGGTGATGATGAACACTGAGGAGATAGCTGTCAAGAAAAGCCAGGCATAGATGAAACTACGCTTCACCATGATTAAGAAAGCCACAAACACTGAATGCATTATCTGATATAATTGTATACTAATGCTCAGGCTGAGAAGCGTGTCCAGCCTTGTAGGTAGGAGTGACGCTTTCGTTGTTAGATTTGTTGATGTCAGCTGATGTGAGAAGAGACCTATCTGCCTCATCCATGTCTTCCTTGATTCCACTGATTCTTCTTACAGTTTTGTTCTTTTCCTCAGTGGCCCTTCTAATGTAGAACTGAGCGAAAGGAAGTTTAATGAAAACCACCATGCCAATGGCGCAAACTACTAGAATAACTGCGGCTAGAATAAAGTAAATGAGAGAGCCTTTGTAGTTGTTATCGTTGGGGCCTTCTTTTGAGCTTGGTGGGTAGATACCTAAGGTGATTGCTCTCAGCACATTAAGAGTAATGCCACTAAGACCATTACCGAACATGATGGCGCCCATGTATTTGCCAGGCAGCATACCTCCTAGTCCGAACACACTACCCTATACAATACCTCCGATAGCACCGAATACCACGATGACACAGATGCAAGCGGCGAATCCAGCGTCTGGGTTGAGGTATTCAGTGACGAGGGGTAGAGCAATCATGAGGACTGCGATAGCGACGAAGCCTCCTCCGATACGGAGCAGATAGCCCAGTTTATGCCCATAGAGCAAGATGAAAACTTAAACTATTGTCAAGAGTCCGTTGTTAGCAAGTCCAAACACGAAGTCTGGTTGATAGCCCACAAGCTATAATAAGTAAGGTAAGAATCAAGGCTGGAGAGGATGAGAGGAATAGTTTAAATCAAACACGGCAACAAAAAATATGAAATCCGGTCACTCATTTTGTAATCCTTTAATAAGAATTTAGAGCTTTAATATTTTTAAGAATTATGATCCATTGAGGCATGACGCCGAGCACCAATCTTTAAAATTTTCTTCACAAACTTGCTTAAAGTTAATTTTATCTACTTACTTTCTCTTTGAAAAAGTCGAGAGCAGTCAGAATAGCGTTCCAAGGCAAGAGTGCGCCAATTCCGAAGAGAATCATGAGCAGGTAAGCGACTCCGCCCTTATCCTCGGGCTCCTTGATTTGAGGGATGTCGTATTTCTCGCTATCTTCGCGATCGAATTACTTTCTTATCATAATCATAAGCAAATGCATTTTTTATGATATAGAATTGCATGTTTTTGTTTTTTGACATTAGCGATCTTGACTTGAATTAGTGGATTCCTAATATTTCCTTATTTATATTTAATAACAGAGTTTATCAAACTAGGAGCTTATATTTAATAACTCAAAATTATCACAAACAGAATATCTATCGCAAATCTACTCAGCGATCTCAGACATGCCAAAAAAAACCATTTTAGAGCTATCTATCTTTTGCAATATTTTTAAGCATTTCTACTTCTAATGAAAATGTAGATCTTGGCTTAATTACTATCAGCATTTTAAATAATTTAAAAAAAGTAAAGACTGTTAATCATAAAAAATTGTAAATAAAAGGGGATAAAGGCTACTCGATTTAGTTGATAAAAGTACTTCCCTCACTTGAGCTTTCTCTATTTATTAGCTGCAGGCTATACCTTGGTGTTAGTAGTTGAATCATAAGGCTATAAAATTGATTAGTACTCAAATTGATAAGTGATAATCTTACATTCGTTCTTTTTAGCTTAGTATCGGCCAGATCCTTAAAGATGTCCTTTTCATTATTGCTTCCAGGTGCTGCGTTAGTTTATTTCTGTCCTAAGTTAACTCCATTGCTAGCTGGCTTCTTCAAGAATGGGTTAACTTAGTGAAAATAAGACAAAAATTGGTCTATAACTGCAGGAGCTTTTGGCTGGTCATTAGTTGTGCTAATAAATGGGTTGACATTACCTGTCTTCGCTCCAGGGTTAGGCTTGAAAGTTATGTTTAGATTAGCTGAGTTGTTGTCAGAAGTTGAAGTGTTGATCTGATCACCGCTCATTTGCACGTCTTTTTATTGTTGACTTTGAGTTTGGATGCTGTTTACAGCGAATGCAGAGAGACTTGGCTTCTCTTGAGCAGTGGTGACTGTTCTAGCAGCTTTGAAGAACTTTCTATCCTCCATGTTGTCAGTATTCTTGAAATACTTGGCTTTATTTTGGCTGAAGTTGTCCATGATTGCTTCTTTCTCTTGACGGTCTGATACGAATTTTCTCACCTTGTTGGCAAGTGTCTCTTATTGAAGGTGCATCAGCAGAGTCAAGCATGTCTTCTAATTAATTTTTACATTCTTTAAATTAAAATTATGTGTTATAGGAAACCGTAAGGTTGACCATTTCAAGGTAAGAAAGAATACGGTCGTGATCTTCCTCATTCTATTAGCTGCCGCCTTATACGATAGTGTATCTTATCAAGTCAATAATTTTCTTATCCACTTCGAGTTTAAGCTTGTTAATTTCTTTGACTCCCATGATGCTCTCACTCAAAGTGTAGTTTTGGTCAAACTTGCTTCTGAAATGCTTCAAGTGCTCCCATTGATCCTTACGATATATTTTAAGAGAGTAATTTAATTAAAGAGATAAGTTTCGAACTCGATTTGTCCTTATAGTCTGATAATCTCCTCTTCTCTTTGAGGAATAGTTAGCTCCTTAGCATCGACATCTTTTCTCTCTTGCTCTAAGAAATGGGATTTTGAATGGGAATGACTTGACCATGGACTTTTACTGCAAGTGAGGCACCTTGCATGTTCTTGTGCAGCTTCAATTGCGAGCACATCTTAATCAGATATTCCTACAACCCATAGGTTCTCATAGGTATTAGGGGGCACTTCTGCTTGAAGTCTAGAACTGGAACCCACTGCTAGTTGAAGGGTTGAAGAGCCCTCATCACTCCATTAGTATCATAAGTCATCAGCTGTCCTTCATCAGAGAAACCACACCAACTGATGTTGGAGTCGTGACTAATTGGGCAGTCAACGTCTAGAATAGGGCCATAGGATTTGCTATTCATGTCTAGAATTCTCACTTTCAAGGCTTGATAGCCATAAAGAGACGGGCCTGAATGGTAGATCAAGGCAAGATTATTTTCGTAAGCCACCATCGAGACAACTGGAGTGGCCATAGAGAACATGAATCGTTAGATTCCCTCTAGGGAAAAAACTCTCACATAATTTAAGTCTGTCAAAATGGCGCACCATTCTGCTCCAATTGCTAAGTTCTTCAACGTTCTCTCCTTGATTGAGCTTGTAGTGCCAGTCCTTGAGAGTTTTGAATTGCGAGAAGGGTCTGAAGAACACATGAGAGTGCTTCTTCCTCTTCTTAGCTTCCTTGTCTCCATCATCTATCTCCATATCATCGTCCTCATCATCATCCTTCTCATAGTCATCAATGTTCTATTCCTTTTCCTCTGCTGGCCAGCATCATACCACTGTAGCTCAAAGCTCCCATAGTGGCTCCAAAGTCATCATTGATGGAAATTTACAATACTCTCATTAAAAGACAGTAGGATTTATTGATGGTGATATTCCTATTGAAGTTCTTGTTCATGAATTCGACGTCAACAGAGGTGAAGTTTACTTCCTCTCTGAGGGACATGATACCAACCATATTCCAGGCCAGCACTCTGTGCTTGTTGACTGGATTCTCATACTAGCAGTTAGGGATTAGGGAATTCTAAGGATAGACGTCAATAATCTCGTCTGCCCTGGATTTGACAAGTGTAGTGGCAGTGGGAGCACCAGTTGATGGGTGTTTGCTTTCCTCATTCAGAAGGGACTTGCCTGCCTTGATGTTGGTTTGGAGTCCTTGAACTTAATGATTAAGAAAGATTAAATTTTATAAGCATTTTTGTAATATATGTTGAGAGCTTTAACTCTGAGAAAAGGGGTTTCTTAAGTTGGTTTGGTTAGCTGTGGGAGGGAGTTAGGTGACTGTATTAATCTGTTCCTCCTCTGCATTCCTTAATATCAAAATATAATTAGCATTAGGTTGAGAGAGTTGCAAGTCTTGCATATCCAACTGTGCATCAACATCGTTCATAACTTCCTAGTGAATCATATCCAATTCCTTATCACTAACACTTTGATCTTTAAAAAATAAAGTAGAGAGAGATGGGTGGCAAAGTGAGGGAAAGATTTTTGGACGACGCCCAAGTTGCATTCAAAATCAACGTAGGCGAATGTTTGGTTCACAGGGCAGTAGCTCATCTGCAGCACTGGCATCACAGATGTAGCGGTGTTAAGAAGCTTTCTCTCGGGGAAGTTCCACACCCTAATAGTCTTATTCTTGGAGGCAGTAGCCAAAACACTATCATTTAATAAGCATAGTCGATTTATAATGCTGAGGTTATTCTATATCTCAATTTAAATTGATCCAAGCAAGTGCGAAGATAGGATCTGGCTTTTGGTGGAAGATTTCATTGCAGAAGGTGAGTTTCCATTCTCCTAAAGCTGTGAGAGGGCCTTTAAATTATTCCTAACTGAGAATCACCAGTTAAAAGGAGAGCAGAGCCGTCAGCAGTCCAGAGAGTATCCAGAGTGTACTTGCCAAATGACTGGAGCTTTTCTCTTGTAATTTTGAGCTTCTTTAAAAGCTCAGCCTTGCTGCAAGAGATTACTATCTTAGTCAGTCATCTTGTAGATGTTGGCATGCCCATCTGTGCCTGTGGTTACAACATATTGACCTTGAGGGTCTACAGCTCCATTCAACACGCTTCCTTCGTGGCCTGGTCTGAAATAAACTACCTACTCAGTCTCAGTGTTGAACAACTGAGCTTCTGAGTCCTCTGAGAAGGCGAGGATGTACTTTCCAAACCATTGAATTCTCTACACAGCAGTTTTGAACTTTAGAGCCAACAGAGGGGCTGAAAGAGTCTCATCGTTATAGCACTTGTCGAGTGAAGCATTCAAGATATCATTAAACACATTTAATTAGCTTTGCTACTTAATAGTAATTGACCTTGAGAGTATGGATGTCAACCTACTGGTCACTACCTCCCAGTGCAATTTAATCGATTCCATTTGTAGCTATTGCGAAGTAGTCAGTATTCAGGTCTAGCTTCTTCAAGAGTTAGCCGCTCTTCGCATTATAGATGCTCATCGTTGAATCCTCAGCTACTGAGATCAGTTTACTAAAACCATTTAGATATCTTAACTTAGAATTGGAGTTTAGAGTCGAAGATTATAAGGTATTTATATCTGAAATTGATGTTTAACTTACTCTGCGAGGAAGGTAATGCCAATTTTGTTGCCGAGGTGGTCACTGCGGGTTTGAATTTATAGATCGCTCATTTTATTTTAGGACTTCAAATATGCGGGAATTTTAATTATACCTTCAAATTACTGCAATCTAAGGAATACTCTCTAGCTTTCAACTAATTTGATAGATAATTCTTTCTTATCTTTTGAGAATAAGAAAGGATAAAATTTGAATTGAAAAGTAATAAGATAACAATGGATGAGAGTCTAAATTTAAACGATGTTTATAATAATTTAGGTTATAAAGAATGAATCACGAAATCTATAACAACAGTCAAACTGCAACCCCCATTCATAATAACTAGACTCAACCTCAGAAATTCAACCCCTAAATGAACTCTGCTTTCGGTCAAGTGGCTCCTCCTGGGCCCTACAATTCCACCGGTACGCCAATATCTCAGCAGAGTCATTTACTAAACTCTTAAATTTTGGGGAGCTAGAATTTTGAATAGCAGCAGCAGTTCTAACAGCAGTAGCCGCCCTTTAATCTTCAAACACCAGCCAGTCCAAACTAGATATATCAACTGCAGCAACCCACTTAAATTTAACTCGCTCAGGTATAAATGAGTGCGACCCAGAAGTCTTAAAACTAGTCGAAGGATGTATAGATGCACCAGCACAGGCCTTCTCAATAATTTGCTGAAGAGAAGATGTAAAACTAATTTCAAATTCAGCAGTAGCCTCCACCTTAACCGCTGCAAAACGGATATGCCTAGGTTCAAACCACACAGCCAATTCCAAATCAAATCTAAAATCAGCTTCAGCAGCCTCAACAGATCTAAACCTAGCCTGCTATGAGTTAAAGCCTTTAGCAGTAATCTATACAACCCAAAGGAGAAAATCCAACTGGATAGAGTGCTATCTATAAACAAGTAGATGTGCTAATCATAGGAGGAGGACCAGCTGCTCTTGGAATTATGGTTAACGCAGTCAAGACTAATAGGTAAGAACCATCATCATCAAATTAAAAATTATTTGACCCTCCACCCCAAACTTTCGACACTAATTATTCTATATAGGCTAAATGAATTGCTGTAAGGCGATAGTGTTGCAATAATTGACGAAGGACTAAACTTTGGAGGAGGTTTACTTTCTAATTACGGTATAAACTCAAATACAAGTGGAGGTGGCTTTTTGAAAAGCACTTTTAAAAAGCAAAAGGACAAGAACAAGGAAGGCAAAGATGAATTCATAATGAAATGTTTCTTTTTAAATTCACAGCTTATGCGCAGAAGCAAGTAACTCATCAAGATAAAAAGGGAGCTCACACCAAATAGCTTCCTAAAAAGAAGAAAGGCATTGCTCAAGCAATAATTAACTAGTCCGATGATGTTTTCTAAACGAATGGTGGAGTGAGTAACAGTCGTCAGCAGTTAAATCCTCCCAACAACGACAGAAGAAAAACTATGAGCCAACTCACTCAACAGCAAATGCTCCAAAACTAATAGCAATAGCAGTAGCAACAGATAATTATTAAACAAGATTGCTTAATTTATTAAAAATAAACAGTTGACTTAGTTATTAAACTAGGCGAGCATTTAGGCAGCTCAGACTCTTCGAGGCCCTGCTCTAGAATAAATGCTACAGAACCCTTACGCTCAGTAGATTATCCAAAATCAACAGACAGTAAGCATGCCTTTCAAAAAGAAGGAGGACATAGAAATCCTTCCTCCTTATAGAGATCTTTATCACTCTCATATTGGAAAGGTATTGAAAGAGTTTGGAAAGAACACAGCTCCCTTAGGCTTGATTGGCCACTTTTTGAACTACGCTGGCAACCATCTTCTGAGCTATGTTTATCAGACAACGAGAAAGAAGATTTTTCATCCCCTTCATAAAGCCATAAGCATTCAACTCATGTAAAATGGAGAGATTCTGACGAAAGTAAAGAGACAGCAAGTTGAAGTCAATGAGGAGGGAGAGTTTGTGCAGTTTGTAGAGACAGACTAAATCATTTGCTTCAGATCCAAAGCACTTGTCATTGCTAATGGAGGAGTGATAGATATATTGCGCTTTAATTTATAAAGAGTGTAAGGTCTTCATCCTGACTTGTTCAACTGGTTTCCCAATCTTGATCCCTCTAAGACTATTCCATCTGATCCTTTCCTTCGCTCAGGCCTTTATGTGTCTACTATGAAAAAGATCAAAGAATAGAATCTGAAGAAGATCGTAATCATCGGAGGGTCTCACTCTGGCTTCTCATGCGCATGGATGCTGCTAAATGGTCCTGCTGCCTACTACAAGAATAACGCAGGTCTCCATATTGATAATGTTATAATATCACATTTAATTTAAAATAAAGAGCCAAATGCCTTAAGAAAGCAAATTAAGAACTGCTTGGACTGCTGTTAATGCGGCATTGCTCAGTATTAGCAAAAGAAGAATAAAGATAATACAAAAGGTGGAAAAGAGAAGAATAAGGATGCATTCATAGAGAGTTAGTTGTCCCCTTAGAGCAAGGAAGTCCTTGCGGGTGCTACTTGCAAGTGTACTTGCATCTGCTTTGGGTTCTTCCATTATGATGAGTGGGGCTTCGACTACGAAGATCTCATCCCTAAGTATGAGGACTACGCTATTTAACTTTTACTTATGTTTTTTAAATTTGTCTATTGAGATTCTGTACAGGGATCACATAAGAGTATTTTACAATAAAGTATCTGATGCTGAGAACGATGGGTACAAAGAGTACGACAACTCTAAGTTTGCGAAAAAGGATGGCTACTTGTATTCTTTCACTGGGTTGAGAGGAGATGCTAAGGAGTTGTATTTGAGGATCATGAGAGGCCAAGAGAAGAGAGTGGCCTCTCATATAAGCCAGAACAGTGGAGGAGCAAAGACCCTATGTAGAATAAGCAGACATCGTTATTTGGGCATGTGGTTACTAAACTAAGAAACTTATCATAAAGGACACTGACAGGAGAAGGCTCCAATTGAGTTAGAAAGTTGAGAATACTCAGTTCGACGTAGATGGAAAGTGTAGAATCATTATATAATTTGACTTAAGATCAAATCATGTTGGCTGATGGGCAAGTGCTTAGCAAGGTGTACGGGTGTGGAATCGCCTACCCTGTGAGAACTAAGGATGGTATGCTGGTAAGCAATCCTAATATGACCAACCCTCGTGCAGATGGGTTTTCTCTATATATGGGATTTGTTGGAGACTAATTGCTAAAAAATCTCCTGCCCAAGAACAAATATGCAAAGAACCTCTGTCCACAAAATGATTCCTCAGAAGAAGGAAAATTTAGGAGCTGCTCAAGGCTCTGAAAATAATCCCTTAAACTAAAAGAACTACCAGCAAATAGTGAGGGCAAGACTGCAGCAAGTACAAGAATACAGTCAAGAATGCTTTAGAAATTGGACCTGAAGAGAAAAATGTCTTAAGGCATAAGTCTCTCAATGCAAGGGAGGAACTCCATAATAATTTGAGAAAGTCTCAACTAGGAGGACCATCTCAAGATGGAGGTGCCTTAGCTGGATGGAACTGAAAACTAAGACAGTCAAGAGTTTTAGATGCTGGTAGACTAACAAAATACCAACATTTGGATGAACTGGTAAATCAAAAGAGAAAGTTAAGTGGAGGAAACAACTCCATCGCCACAGGCTCAAAGAGTGTAGATAGAGCAGCTTATAAGAATGGAAACTTTTAAAATAAGCTTGCTCAGATGGCGAGGTCTCCCTAAATTCTTCAAAAGAAACAACAGCATATACTTAAAAGCCAATAGCAGAATCCTATATACTCCACAAATGCGAATCAGCTCTACTAAATAAACGAGAACTTTAACTTTCCACAGGGTCAGATATTATGCCTGTTCTTAATACTCAGACAAACTAGCAGCAAAAGCATTTATGTCTATTCTCATTTAAATATATAGCAAATGCAATAGAGAATTGCTAAGGCCAAGAATGAGCAAATCAAGAAAGTCAAATCTCCCTATAACAATGGGCAACACAAAAACTCAAACAAAATTAGTAAGATGGATAGCATTTGTATTATAGTATAGAGAATTAATTATGGCTAATCAAGACCTTGGTTAAGTGACAACTTAGGTTCCCAGTCGCCAAGGAAGAGACATCATGCGTTCTCAGTAGGCAAACAGACAGCAAAATCAAATGAAGTCAACTGATCCTCCCTTCAAGATGCACAGATCTCAAAATATTAATTCCCAAAACGGCCATCATATGAGCTTGAAGCAGAAGAAGGCTCTTCATGGCTAGTAGCATCAAACTAATTAAATGCTTTTCAATAATCAACTCTATAACAGTTCAGGAACCAACCTTATTGCGAACAACTAAATACAAAGCTTGGGTGATTAGACCAATCAATAGATGAACTCAATCAGATAAGAAAAGTAAGGAATCGAACTGCCACCTATTCTTCACCCTCTAAATCAGAATCACTATGTTGGCATGCAGTCCACAAATCAAAGAGCAAACGCAGTTACCGATTACTATATGAATTAATTGTCTGGCACATCTCAGGAATAACAGCAGAACAGAAATGTCTACAATCTTACCTAAGGTCCCGAAGATTTTAATGGCCTCTAGGCAAATCAAAATCAGCCTTACAGATAACTGAGCTATACATAGTATAACAACTACGATGCAAGTGTTAATCCTGGACTACCTATGAATTACGATTACAACATTATCTCTGACCCTCTGGCTAGGTAGAATTAGGAGTAAACTCCTTCCAATAATCTAAACTTATAAGATTTGTTTAATCACCACACAAAGAGGAATTCGCAAGCTCTTTTCGTGCAGAATGATGATTATTTGTCAGATGACGATGAGCAAGAAGGGAGCCCTCCTCCTCATCACAAGCAAAGTAATAAGACGAGCACCAAAAAGAAAAGCAACAAAAAGTAGCAGATGCAGGCTCTCAATGCTCAATTTAAGAATCTCTAGATTGAGCAAGAGCAGCATCCTTATAAAGATAGTCATAGCGAGAGTGACGAGGACATCAATAGAGCAGCTAATAATCAATTCTATATAAGGTTAATATATTCATACGATCAATTCACTATAGGTGATGACCCTAATTACCAGGGCTCTGATTTTGAGAATGAGAATGATGATCCCCTCATACCAAGAAAGAATCCTCATCAACTCTTAACAGAGAATCATTAGTTGCTGAATGCAGATATTCATGAAGCTTCTTCCTCTCATTATGTGGTGGGTGAATCAGATCATGAGAATGAAGACGCAGTTTCTTTCGGAGATGATGTATCTTCAGAGGGCAGTTGCATCGCGAGCAATAGTTACAAACGCTCAAACCTGGACTAGACTAAAGGAGGAGAGTATGCTTAAGGGTATGACGATGATTTCAATATGATGGATGAGTATGACTGCGATCGAGAGGAGGAAGAGAGATAGCTGGTTGAAGAGAAATAGAGACGTGCAGCTGATGAAGAAGAAAATGTGGACATACCTGATGAGGAAATGCTAGACACTCCTCGCAAAGGAATGAACAGTCTACCCATTCAAGATAGAGAAATGATTCCAATTAGCAGTCAAATAGGAGTGTCTAACAGAAGAACTCCCTTTGACTTATAGAGTAAGATTGACATTTATTAGGCATCATTCTTAATTAATAAATTTTCATTTCATAAATCTGTGGCTCTCAAATGAAGTTCCTGTTAACCATTCAGTCCACAAAGTAAAGTGAACTCCATGTTTGTTTTTCAATTTATTACTTTATAATATAACAATTAAATTATTCTAAGTCGAGGTGGCTGCCACCTTTAATTAAAACGGTGATCAATTAAATTTTAAGACATTGGAGCGGCTAGCGATTAATTTGTAATGTGATCATCAATTAGGGTTTTAATTAAATTTTCACTGACTCGCTCTACTACTCCTATACTACTACAACTACTACTACTACATCTACCACTACTAGTACAAGTCAGTGAAAATATTTGAGGTAGACCATCTTGAATTTCGTTTATTCTATTTACGCAATTTACGATGATCATACTCTATTAGCTAAACCTAGCAAGAATGAGGTTTTAGAGGGAGAACAGAGTAGCAGTTAGTTGTAGTAGAGTCTTCAGTGTCAGAGCATCAATACCAATAACTCAAGTAACATCCAAATTAAATTTTTCCATAAAAAAAAATTAATGAAATTGCCTCTTCATAGGCTTTGCATAAGAACATAAGAAGTGAAAAGACTAACCTTTCTAAATACGCGCCAACTGCCTCTAATAACTAGTTCTTACAACCAAATGGTAACTCTATCAACGATTACAAGAAATAATTTGTCAAGAAGTATTGGATACAAATTTAATAAATTATAATTGTAAGTAGCTTTCGCCTGTTCTCTTTAATAGGAACTCTACAAATAACTTGTCTAATTAGAAGCCATCAATCAGGGAAAGCCAGGAACTCCTGAAAGAAAAGCGTCCCTCAGGTGGACTTGGGGATTCTAACAAAAAGAAGTACCTAAACCCAGGCTTCGGATCCTCATCGATCACAAATAAAAAGGCACAACAGTAGGCTCAAGCCAGTAATAAGATGGAGGACACTCCTATGATAGACTTGAGCTAACCCAGTACCACTTAGTCGCAAAATGCCAACAACTCAACTCCCACTGCCTCCAACAACTCTCATTAAAATAATCTCAGGGGAAGGCAATAAATATCTGGCAACATCGATAGTGCGGGCAAGACTCTTAACACGAAAAGTGCCATACAGCAACAGCTATAGGCTTAGCAACAAGAGTATGTCAAAAGAAACTACTTAGGTGCCTCAGCAAACAACACTAGTGCTAATTCAAGTCAATTTAATGCAGCCTCGGGCAACAAGTCCTCTAATAATCTTGCTCAGACTTTAAATATATTAGCATACTTCATTCTTAAATTAATTATATAGACTCTTAAGAAGAAATTAATCGGAGGCAGTGGCTCATTATAGCAGTAGCATTAAGGAAATAGCTACTATCAAAGTCAAAAGAATAACAATTCTAGTCTGAATAATGGAAATCAAGTCCTCCAAGCTTCCGTAAACGCCACTCATCTGTTCTAAGCAAACTTCAACATTGAAGAAGTAAAATTCATATTATGCTTTAATAATTGAAGAGAGCCTGGGGAGTAGCAATGGATTTGGTGGAGGGAGCAGTTCTAATCAAATAGCTTAAGCTAATCTTGGAGGAGTGAAAACTCCTGGCTCTTACAAGTCATACGGTATCAGCCAAGGACTTGGAAACTCTAATATTATAGAACTAATTAATATTTTAAAAATTTGCGAGGAAAAATATAACTATAAGAGTAGCATATAACTATAGTCATCTAAGGTTTATTACATGGATGCGATGAAGGAAACTGTAAGGTCAATGCATCATTATCACTACAGAAGCAATAAGCAAGTGCGCTCTCACATCTCACGCTTAGTAATGTTGAATTGCATCGAGAGCGCGCATCGAAACTTCAACTGCGATAGAGTGTGAAGTGCTAGCAAGCATATACTCTTTATATACTGTGTATTTACTCTATGTCACTCACTTATCTCTATACACTCTAAGTAGAAATGATGATTATATACTTGATATGATAAGTGATGAAGAGTGTAAATGCATTTTCCACTTGATAGCGTAACTTACTTGAGTGCGCTCAATGTGCGATATGTGCGCCGTGAAACGCTCTCTCGAATATGTACTTGCGCACTTGTTGCAATCGGAAAAAATAGAGAG